>VOSG01000456.1:0-21539 GCA_009761265.1 Halicephalobus sp. NKZ332 | reverse complement strand
ATCAGGTTTAATTTTTGGATTTTTAATTTCAAAAACAATAATCTAAAAATAAAAAATTTAAATTCATCCATATCGATAATGGAGATTTCTAAAACAACTCTTGTATTGTTGTTATCGAAAGTTTAATTATCTGAGCGTGAATTAAAAATAGAAAATTACTTAATTTGGAAAAAACTTTTATCCAAAAAAATCACTCACAATCGATCCTCATTCCTTTGTCGATGCACTTCCTGAGTCTACAATACTGACACTTCCTCCTCATGAAGGTATCTATCGGGCACATTTTGTCGAATTTACATTGATAAATATTTCTTCTAGTGATTGACCTCCTGAAGAAGCCCTTACATCCTTCGCAGGTCATGGTGGAGTAATGATACCCACTCGCCTTGTCCCCACAGACGACGCAGACGTCATTTTCTAACTCAAAACTCCCATTTTTCGAGTTTGATTTTTTCTTTCGGAAATAGGGAACTTTATTCTGAAATTTATATATAGTTGATTTATATACATCTTTTTCCGAAATTGAAATGTTCTACTTTTCAAGCTTTATTTGTTCTTCGAAAATATACTCTCATTATGATATTAATTTTCGACTAATTGAAAAAAACTTTACCGTCAACTGTTTTCCAGGAGAGTCGAGTGGTTCGTAACGAATAGTTCCATTGGGTTTCTTGATCACTTCACTCAAGGAAGGTAATTCAGTAGGACCCTGAGGGATCTGCAGAAGAGTCGAGTTCGTGCCAAAGTACGGACTCGGCCAGTAATATTGTCCGCTATTACTAGGCAGATCGTGATAAGTCACTGTTGCTTGAGACATTCTGAGGATTCAGAAATCTAAATCTAAAGCTTAAAAAATCAGAATCAAAAAATTCGAAACTTACAATTTAAAATGTTTGAAATACAAAAAGAAATGAAAAACAACCCTGGACTTCGGTTCTCGAGTTGCCAATATACGACCTTGAAGTCCGTTTTTCCAATTTTTTTTATTTTTGTCAGTTCTTCTTTTTTGACTACCTGTTCAAGGTCCCAAGAAAAATCTCGAATCAGTTGTTTTCTTTAAGCTCCCAAATTTCGATGTAGAGTCATCACAATGAAGATTTCTCTGAAAACAATTCAATTGCCTCGGGAAAAGTCCAAAAGTACAGAAGTTATATCAAATGCATTTTTGTTTTGATTGATGTTTGACTTTTAGGAACAAATATGTTGATATATTGATACGTCGATGTATGGATGTAAGTGGTTGTAGTAGATTATAGAAACTTTGAAAGCAGAAAGAAAACAGGATTCCTTGCAGGTCCTAATCAATACACAAGACGGGTTCTCGAACAGATCCTTTCTTAGTCAAAAATGTTTCTTTCTTTTTGTTCATATTGCGCGTAAACATTGTTTTTCGAAACTTAATTTTTATATATAATTTCTGGGAAACTACAATCGGCTAGTCCGTAAATCGATGAAAAAGCCCACTTCTCTAGTCCGGCGGCCGAAAGAGCTCTAAATTTTCGAATCTGGGCGATGTGGCAGCGAAAAAGTTCATTGTATTGCTCATATTGCTCACAGTTTCCGTCTTCTATATATTATATGTGTTAAATACGTGTTTTATACAATCTATATCCCTTATCTGACGATTGTGGAAAAAATGATCGTTAGAAATGTAAATTTATTTATTTTTGTGAAATAATTTTACGTGGAAATTTTCACTGTTTTTTCTTCGAATTTTTCCATATTTATTCAAATATGTTAAAAATCCTGAATTTCGTGATGAATTTCTTTAATTTCAGAGCTACAAGAATGAATATTTTTCATCCTGCTTTATTTGATAGATTTTTTCTGAAGAATTTTATCTGTTTTTCTGACGAACGCTTTCTGAAAAGTGCCGTTTTTGGTCGCGAATTGTTGGAAAACAAAGATCACAAGGTATTTTTTATACCTTGACTGATAAAGATGACATGGTGAGTCGTTTTTTTATGAAGGAGCTTTTACTAAATATTCATTAATATGGACAGCTACATCCATATGAATTGAACAATTGCGTCTATATTTATATGGTTATTTATTTTTATACCAATATAGACGTTTAAAATTACATTAATATAGATTTTTATATCGATATCCATATGAATGGTCTTTTTCAGGTTTGTTGTACTTTCGGGACCGGACAGATCGATTTTGTACTTGACATTCGGACGGAAACTTAAGAATATACTTTTACGCTAGTTACGAAATGAGTTTTTTCAGATCCCGCAAAAAGAGCTACTTTTTTTGTTTCTCTAATAATGATTTTATACTTGCTTACGTTTTGATGGATTTACAGTCCTTCGATATCTCTTTATTGCATGTTTTATATGCTAATGTTTGATTACAGTTATTTTCTCCACAAATAAGCGAATCCAGATCAAGACGACGACCTCCTGGCTTTACCAAATGGGATGGCACCCGTGGGCCAGGGCCTCATTTGGTCGGAAGTTCTTGTATGTCCATTCTGCAGTCAGATATTCTCTAGTATCCGAGTGCCTGTGAATCTCATCTGCGGTCATGCTGCTTGTCTATCATGTTTGCACGCTAAACCCAAAACATGTCCCACCGACTCGGTAAGAATTTTATAAAAACGATCCATAAGAATCACCTATTTTAAACCATGATTCATATATGAAAGTTGCTTTTTTGAACAATAATGATTCATATATGGAAATTATCTCCCTTATAATAATGATTCATGCAGTAATCTTTTGAAACAATAATCCATATATGGAATCCATTTCCTTTCAAATGATACTCACATGAGAGCTACTTTATTGACTGATCTATATATGGAAACTTTGCAGGTTCCAATTTCTGAGAATGTTGCTAGCTATCCGATCAACACAGCTATATTGTCTATTTTGAGTGTTCCTTTGGATTCTTTCGCTGACCAATCATTGTCTCGGAAATGTTCGAAGTCTGTCCATTCTGCAGAAGTAGCCGAAATAGAAAAAAACCTTTTTTTACTTGCTGGTTATCTCCGAGTTGCTGATTCAGAGAAGGGTGGAGCAGTATACAGTGATCTCGTTAGTAGAACAATCCAAAGAAAAATAATTTCTATTCTTTGTTCGGCATTAACGGAGACAGAAGGCAGAATTCAAGCAATGAGAGCTATAAGATCTCTTTCAGAACGTATAGTGACGGAACTGATTTGCATTGTTCAAAACACTATCCATTTGTCAGCTTATTTGTGGTCAGCAGTCAGGGCCAGAGGCTGTCAGTTCCTGGGACCGGCGATGCAGGAAGATGTTCTTCGACTTATTCTGCTTACTTTGGCTAATGGAGAACTTATTGCGAGAAAAACCTTAGTTATGTATATTGTTCAAACACTTTCGGAGGACTATCCTCATGTTTCAAAGACCTGTGTTGGACATGTTGTTCAGCTTCTGTATCGTGCCAGCTGCTTCAATGTCATAAAGAGAGACGGTGAATCTTCCTTGATGCAGCTGAAAGAGGAGTTTAGAGAATATGAATCGCTTCGGAGAGAACATGATTCCCAAATTGTTCAAATAGCACTGGAGGCGGGACTGAGGATTTCCCCGGATCAATGGTCATCCTTGCTTTATGGGGATCCACATCACAGATCCCATATGCAATCGATTGTAGACAAACTTCATTCTCCACAACTCCTTTCTCATGCCCTGAAGGAATTGAAAACGAATGTGGAAAGAAATGGAAATAATACTATTTTGCAAAAAAGTCTAGAAAATTTGAATTTTATTGCTGAAATGGATCCAGAAACGGATTATGGATGGAAAAGTATGAGCGAAGCTTTGGGACTGATAGAATATGTTATTTATGAATATGTTTCTTTCAACAAGAAGTCGTCGAATTCGAGTCATTTTGATAGATTTCAGAAGAAAAATTCGTCGTCATCAAGAAATTCATACAATAAAGGAAACAATGAAAGAAATCAACAGAATCTGTCTTATTGTCGATATAAGACAAAAATGTGCAGAGATGTTGTGAGCGGAAGGAACTGTCCGAGAGGACCGAGCTGCACATATGCACATCAACAAGAAGAACTTCGAGCTGATATGGAAGCAAAAAATAATCCATATTTTAATAACGATCTGGAAGGAAATCATCAAGAAGTCAGCCAGGATGTCCAGGAACCCCCACAACAGACTTTTACTATCCATCCGGGTCCGGGAAGGATGGGACCTCCAATGGTCTCTATGATGCCCATCACCCATGAACAAGTAATAGGTTTGTGTTTGGATGTCCTTAAATTCTTAAACTCGAAATCTTTATGAAGTTCAAAGTTAAATTATTAGACTTTTAAAATATTTTTAGCAGAAAATGGAGCTATGATGATAGAGGGAAATCCACAGTATATTAGTATGATGCCGATGATGGTCCCGAATCCGTTGAATGAGATCCCCAATGATCAAGGAATTCAATTTCAAAAAGGTCCAGTCGGAATTCCTACTCAAGTATTTGTAATGCATCCAGGTGAACCTATGCCTAATCCAAATCATCCTGTTATCGTCCAAAATCCCGTTCATGTCGTTGGAGGTCCGGCTCCACAACCAGGACCAAATGGAAATTTTTCCTATCAAATTCCTCAACATGGTCAGATAATTGGAGCTCCTCCTGTCATGTATCCACCAACAGTGTGGTATGTGTTTTTGATTTTTTAAGTTTATTTTTAAATTCAGTTTTTTGTAATTTCTAGAACACTTTAGAAATAATTTTGTAAAGTTTTGTTTTTGATATTTTAATAGTGAGATTCTTTGTAGGAGTCAGTCTATAAGTGTTCCCCCACCGTATTGTCAGCCAGAAATACCTACTTACAATCAGCAAATCAGGGCAATCGTACCTCCTCCTCAGCAGATTCAGAATCATTCCCAACCTGTAGACTGTAGATCCAGAAAGGACAGTGATGGAACTCCGGGAAGTTCGTACTCTTCTGGGAAAAGAGAAAAGTTAAGCAACGACGAAATAAACTTGATTGCGAGAAGAAATGAAGTTATTTCGAGACTTCGTGGAATAGATATCTCGAAGGATGAAACTCCAGAAGAAGATGCAGAAAGCCATGTATCGTTTACGGTAGCGAATTCTGTGCTTTTTGATGAAGTTGATTTTGGTACTAATCAACTCGACTTTCCTCCTCTTCCGATAACTCCACTACCGAAAGTTCCGAATTCTGTTTCACATGCAGCGATTACGGAAGTCATCTGCAATACGTCGAATGTTCCATGGGCTTACTCCTGGCCGATTGAAGCAAAAAATAAAGCGAATAGAATGCCGTTTGTAAGAACTGTTTGTCCGACGACTTTACTGAGAATTGATTCAACCAAGCCGGCAACAGTTCAATCGGATTGTACAGTAATGAATGTAAAAGATGCTATTGAACAGCCATTAGTGACTGCCACCATTCAATCTAATAATTGTAAGTTTTGGTTTTTATTAATATCGTTGATTTAAAATGGTTTTTTAGTATCGCCTCAAGCAAGTTACGAAATGGTTGATCCTTGTCAATTCACGGAGCAGTTGCCGAAAGTCATGCAATCAATTCCTTTGACTCCAGATAATCCTCAAGATTTCGTCTCTTCTTCACTTGATCAAATAATAACAGTTAGAGAGAAAATATCAGAAGGAATTATGAAGACAAGTTCATCAGCAGTCGAAAATGAACAGCTGAAAGTGGAGTTGAATATTGCCAGTCGTCAACTGAGTACCTTGGATCAGCAGACGAAGCAGACGTGCTTGTTGAAAGAACTCAAGGCGATCGATGAGAAGATAGAAAATCTCGGAGCAAATCTTCCTGATTCGAATTGATTTTTTCGAAGAGAAAAGATAGAACTTTTTAATTCGATTTTTAAAGAACCCTCTAAGTTCGAATTACTTTTCTTGATCAGAGGATATAGAAACTTCTTGAATTGGTTTTTCTCGTTGTTGCATTATGTCTGATTGGGTCAATATTACACGGTTAATTCGAGGTCAAAATTCTTTTGTTCTCTAAATTGGTAAATTTAACTTTGTTTTTAGGCTCAAATTTTTATGTTTTTTAAAGTTGTAATTATTCCTAGTCCATAATGGATTCAAGTGGCATCCACTTTATCGCAATAAATATAATTGTTATAAAGTCTTCGGAAATGGAACTAGAATTGAAATTTGACGGGAATTAAAATGGAAAAAATGCCTTCTGGAGTTTTCAAATTAATGAAATCTCAGATGCTGTACTTTTTATTTTTAATTTTATCTTATTTTTAAATAATTCAAGAAAGTAAGTGACTTTTTTACCCTTGTTTTTGCGATAATTTATTTTCATATTTCCTATAGTACTCTTGTTTTTGCTTCAATTTTTGTCATTTTCCTTTTTTGTCCTTAGGTGTAGTTTTTTTCATTTCCTTGATTTCATTTTTAACCGAAGTAGATCGGATATTGGTGATATTAAATTGTTTACGAAAAAGCTCATTGCGACAAATGCGGTATTTTTGCCTAAAGTACTTTAATATTTAAAATTCTTGTTTTGCGGAATTTTTTAAGAAGTTTATTCTTTGAAATCAATGCGGAACTAAAAAATCGAGATTATTTCTATTTTCCTTAATTTAATCCCAGAAAATTAAAGTTCACAGAAATACGATTTGTTTATTTCTCATAAACGTGGAAAAAGAAAGTACAAAAATTTTCTAGTTTTCTTCTTTAAAGAAAAGAATTGATGTTTGAATTTTTTGAGAATCTAAAGTTAACGTGCAGTTTTAGTCTCACATTAGTCTCTATTCGGCTTCAAATCCGAGGATATGTAAAATTTCCAAGAAAATCGGGTTTTCAATATGAATTTGTGACTCAAAAATTCATAAATAAATTAATCACAAAAAAATTCATAAATAAATTGATAAAGGCTTTCGAGAGACATTGATATATCAATTCGGAATGAAAAATGGATATCTATCAAATCCCTCTTTAAACCTTCTGCTTCTACCGGGGAAAAGTCGAGAAACAGTCCTCAACCATATGGTCTCCAACACCATCGAGACCAACTTCTCCTTTAAATTCCTGAGGACAAGGAAAGCTATCGAAGAGAAGTTGTAGATCGAGATCAGTTACATTTCTTAGGATAAGAAGTTCGGTTCCTTGTTTTGCCCTCGAGAGAAAAACAGCTTTCAATGGAGTCTGGGGAAGCGACATGCGACTTCAACTCGGAGTTAATCGGATTTCCTTTATTTCATTTCCGTCATGATCTCATATATCAAAACAACTTCTACATGTTCTGTGGTGATCAACATCAGAAGTAAACAAAAGTTCAATAAATTTAGAGGACTTTAAGTTCCCTCAAAGTGGATGACGAATTCGATCATACATAGTCTTCTTTGACTTTTATGGGATTCAAAAATAAAAATTCCATAAACAACTGCTTCTCATCTCGGGTTACCAATCTTCGGGTACCCTGAGGGACGGGGAAATGGAAAAAAGGAAGCTTCCCATGCGGGGAATCGAACCCCGGCCGCCTGGGTGAAAACCAGAAATCCTAACCACTAGACCACATGGGAGTGATGGCCGCCTCAGGCACTCTGAATAAAATTGTTCTTTATTATTGAGCATTTTAGATAAAAATTTTTTTATTATTGAACATTTTAGATAAAATTTTTTCATTATTAGCCACATAGTTGAACACAAACTTCAGGACTCATTGTCTACATCGTACAAAAGTATGGGCCAGAAATGACTAAATTATCTGAGCAACGAAAATTGAAAAAGTTGATGTCCAGACATTTCGAGAAGGATTATTGTATAATATCGAAATGGATATTCTGACGAAATTTACGTTACCGAATTTTTGTGTTTTGGTGGGCCAGAAATGCTGCAAATTTTCTATTTTCCCCAGACAGAGCGAGTGGTTCTAAATTATGATTTGTGGCACTCATTTTTTATTTATCACTTTCTCATCCTATTATAAAAATCAAGTCGTATGACCAAGTCTCAGGAAGAATTTCCAAGAACTTATGGAGAATTTTAGAATCCTTGATTTTAAAATCATACTAGAATAAAGATCGAAAGTTAATTTCCCTTCAAAATATCACAGAACAAGTTTTGGAAATTTTCACTCATTTCGAATTTGATTTCAGGGAAAATAAAAATCAGATGTAATACTATTTCAAAATCCACACTATAATTCAACTCTCGAATCCACGAAATGATTTTTTCTGTCTTCCAAATTCGAAGTTTATTTATTACTGTAGTTCTTTCCACAAATACGAGACCGATATCGAGATTAAAAGGATAAAACCAAATAAAATGTGTGCAACAGAAAAAAAAGTAATTCCGAGGAAAAGTCCGAATTGACCTCCGATTTCGGCGATGAATCCTGGGGCCGTCGTCGTTACAACTTCCTGAAACACTTCTTCCTGCAATGCGTCGTAGGCGAATCTGAAAACCCAGAACTTAGAAGTTATTTTCTTAGTAGCTCTTACTCCAGCTGAAAGACTGAGTCTGGTAAGTCGTGTAGTAAGGATGGTGTGATTGCGGTAACTTGCAGCGACATTGTTGTCTCTAAAGCACATTGTGTTGATATGAGTTACTGTGGAAGTTAAATATAGTTTTATTACGAAATCATCTCAGAAGATATTTTTATTTTAGATGATTTCGAAAGTTTTTACTAAATCTTAGGAAATTCTTGAAAGTTGTGGAATTCAAGAATAATTTTTTATTAAAAATTTAAAACCAACCTCTTCGGTAACAGGCAGGGAAGCACTGAAAATATTATATTAACTTCAAAGTCATTTTAAAATTACTGTACTCACCCTTGAATTATTGTCGATAGCCAAACTGATAACATTACTGTAGGTTTCTACTATCTTTTCTGGATTACAGACAGGAAGTTTGGGATACTTGTGCTGCAAGTAGAATAAGGTGCAATTTAAAGGATGAACGACTTTTTTCTCGAGCCATTTGTTGACGAAACAAGTCCCCTCCCCCTGGGCGGTCGTCTCGTTGCTGCAGTGGGGGTTGTTCGGCAGCATCGAAATTACTCTTTTTTGAAGATGAAGTTGATTCCATTTCATGGCTTCCAAATAAAATCGTGGAAAGGTAGCAACATCAGGATATTCATCGGAGATGTATAAAATCGTTTCTGGCTGGAAAACAGAAATTAATTAATTGTGGGTTTTTGGAAGGAAAATTCAAGAGGGAAAATTTGATTAAGAGAAATTCTAAAATTTGGGATATTTTTTGCATAATTAATTAGACTCTCTGACGACAATGACATTAGAAAAGTAACTTTAAGGTCATTGTTTAAATTTAATGTTTTACATAATTGATTGTATTTCTAATAACGGTGATATATGAGAATGATCTTAGATTTTTAAGACTTAATATGCCATTTTTTACATAATTTATTACGCATTCTGATGACGATGGTACTAGAGAAATTTGTGTTTCTTTAAATTTAGTGAATTTCTTACTCACTTAATTACGTTCTCTGAGAAAGAATACTGAAAACATAACTGCTTTATTTTTTAAATTTCATCCATTGTGCTTTCAATAACTTGATTAGGTTGCTGAGGAAGACATTACTCAAAAAGTAATTTTATGCTATTCTTTAAAGTTTATACAGTATATTTTTTCCTCACGTGAAGACTCTTTTGGGGAAGATACTACTGAAGAATAATCATATATTACTTCTTGAAACTTTTCACAGTATATTTTTTACTTTCTTGATTATATCCCCCAAGGACAATATCACTCGGAAATAATCTTATTCTACTTTTTAAGTTTATCATACTACAGCTTTTACTCTACTTGGTTACATCCCCCGAGAACTGTCGTTTGGAGATTTATTTTTTTATTTTTAAAACTTATACAGTATCTTTTTTACCCACTTGGTTGTGTCCTTTGAGGACGATGTTGCTAGGCAGATAACGCATGTACAAAGTAAGGGTTCCAGTCAAAGCAGGATCGTTTTGATAGAATTCACGGAGCTTGAGACATCTGCCCCGGAGCATCACGTAAGAGAACCGGAAGACGTCACAACAAGGGATTAAGTCCCCTGCATAATAACATTCTATGAATAGCTGGAAAATGAAAAGTAAAATCCTTGAAAAATTTTTAATTTTCTAAGGGATTTATTTTCCCTAATTATTTGTAAATAAAAATGAATCCTTACGTCTTCACATCGAAATCCTGCTTCTTCGAAGAGGAAAAAGTAAAAATCCGATAAATCCCTGTTTCCTTTCCATTTTTGGAATAAAATCGCAAGTTTTTTAATGTAACTTCTATCCCATTTCTCAACATATGGATCAAAGTTGTCGAAACCTGCTCCAGCGAGGGCGAAAGCAATCAGATCCTCGATCTCCGTCTGGGTGAGATCAGTACTGCCTAAAAGTTTTTTCAACACCCGTCTAATAAAGTTCTTACTACCGGAAAAATATCTTTCGTCTTCTGTCTGAGTGAAGTTAATATTTTCAGAAAACATTCTTCCCATGTCGTCCAAAATCAGAGTAAGATTGACAGCATCTGCATTTTTGGGACACAATGTGATGTTCGGATATCTCATGCTTTTGTGCTAAAATGATTAAAATACTCAAATATTTGCAGACATTCAGACAGCTTAGAGTCATTGGAATTTTTAAATTAAAAAATTAATCTAGAATTCCTACGTTAAAATGACTTGGAAATTTTAATAAATGAAATCATCTGAGATTTTTAATCCGAAAAATGATTCAATGTTTTTAATGAATGAAATCATCTAACACCTTTAATTTAAAAAGTAATCCAAATTTTTAATAAATGAAATAATTTGGATGTTTTAGATATTTGAGCAAAAAATTAAATAGCTTGAACAAATAAAGTAGTTCAAAGATCCTAAACAAACAAAAATTTAAACATTTAAAATAATTTAAATATCTTGAACAAATAAAACTTAAAGATTTTAAATAAACAAACCACTTCGAACACTTCAGATATATAAGAAATTAAAAAATTTACTGTAATTTAAATATTCTACATACAAAGTAGTGTATACTGTAAAATACATCAGTGTATTAAAACAGTCCCTATGTGTGTGATGTATTTAAAATTGTAATCGACGTATTACTATTAATACACCGATGAACAAGAAATAGCGTATTAATGAGGTATATTTACATATCAGTGTATTTAAAATAACGACTAATATGTCACCATTAATGTATAAATAAGTGGAAAAATGCATTGACTAATCATATTAACACATCACACCATTAAAATTATTGACATGCTATTATTCATGCATCGGTAAATGAAAATTATGTGCTCTCAATGTATCGAAATCGTTATAATGTATCGTTTTTGTGTGTAAATAAACAGTTTTACATATTTCAGTAAATGAAATTTTCGTTTTCAATTAATTCGAATCAATAAAACTTAAAAATTGAAATTTGAGAATTAAAAGATTTACCGCGATAATTTCCATCGAAGTGGCCGTCTGTTGATCCATATAATCACCGACAACCATGATTGTCGTTATTACAGAAGCCACAATTGCTACTAGAATTCCTATTACGTAACTAATTTTCAGATTTGCATTTGTGGTCTAAAATATAGATGAATTAATTATCATGAGATTTAAATAAAAGTAAAATTAGAAACGAAAACAAACATTAAAGTTGGAAATAAAATGAAAATTAAAACGAAGGTTAAAGGTTAAAATAAGAACAAATTTAAAATTTTATAAAATAAAACATAATATTAAAGGTAGAAATTATATAATAATAACCTACAAAGACACAAAGATCAAGACCATGGAAGATGAACCTCCAACCATATCTGCAAACACAATGATCTCTCCGGGATAGAGAGGCAGAAGATGTAGAAGAATTCTTGGAGTTGTTGAAAGAAGTCCAGTCGTAGGTTATACTGTAGATGACGTTATTTGTAGAATTACAAAATGGGGGATTAGAAGAATTCGAAAATTTCCTGGAATTCACAGAATTCGAAAAGTCAGAGAAAATTTCCTCGTTTATTTTGTTTTGAGAATCTTCTATTTTGTTGGAATCCGGAGACATACTTAAACTTTCTCCAGAATTCCATGAAATTCAAAGTACTCAGAATAAAAATTTCTAGAATATTGTCGAGGTCTCGGAGATCCGCTTCAGGACAATTTAAAAATATTTCTTCTCAAACAATGTGGTCCTGGAACCAGTATCTAAAATTTTTGATTTCATCATTTCTAAAGATTTCAGAAAGTCACGTCCAGAAAAGTTTAAAAATAAGTTTCTAATTTCCATAATATAATTTTGGAAAAAATCCTTTTAAAATTATTTTTACAGTATTTTGATGAGAATATCTTTAAACTACAGAATTTCGGGGATTTACATCGCAAAAATGTAGCGAAAATACTTCCTTTTTTTAAACGAGTAGGATAGAATTCTGTTTTTTTGCGGAAAAATCCCGGAAATCCAGAAACATAACCTCGCCTCAAATTTTTTCATATCCTCCATCCAAATTTTAAACTTGTTGCGTTTTATTCAGAACCATCTTTAAGCCACAAAAATGAAATAACAAAACGTATAAAATTTCCTCGTGAAATCGAATCAAAACGAACAAGAGCTCATTTCCTCGGTTTTCATTACAAAACCAATTGAAAAATATTATGTTGAAGAAAATTCTAATCAGTAGTCATCAAAAAATGACCAAAGATAAAAGAACCCAGAAGTATTTTGACACAAACATATACAAATAAGAAATACCACATTGAGCGAAAATATTCAGTCTCGTACGACAGACTACTGTAGATCTACTGTGGACGTACCATAGGACGAGGGGTGTACCGTGGATATACGGCAACCAAGTAGACTTACGGCAGATATACAGCAAGTCACAGTAGACGTATAGTAGATGTACGGCAGACATACGATGAAAGCAGAATTGACTGAGATTTCATAAGCTAATTTTGAAAGAAAATAGTGGATTGATCTGAATGTATTGCATTTGCTTGATCTATTGCCCGATTCAAAGAAGAAAGTCCAAATCGAGGAAGTCGAATATCCACTCCGGATTTCGTCACTCAGGACTTCGGACTCTCCTAATCGAGGACAATCGGAGATTCACTTCCGATCCCATTTGTGGGCGGTCTTGGCAGTCGTCTTCTGAGCCAAGGATGTTTCAACGCTGCTGTCGGGGTCATCCTGGCGTCCGGATCCCAATCGAGACACCGTTTCAGGAAATCGATGAACAAATCATCGGCCTAGAACCAAGATGGATTAATTTTCAGAAAAAGAATAGAAAGAAAACTGAATAAATTATTCTAAGAAAAATACGAACCAGGTTTTTCAATGCAGATTGCCAAGTTCTCGACCCAGGAATTCCTCGGACTTTTCCTCTCTTGGATCTACCGTTCCCCAAGACGGTGGTTCCATCTGGTAACGTCTGGACAGTACAATACCTCGGATGACCCTTGGAAGAGAAGAAGTTCCTAGCCCTCTTGGCTCCCTCTACGATCTTCGTCGGGGGCATTCCCAACAGTTCAACAATCAGAGCTAGCTGGTCGTTTTCGTCTTCTCCAGGCAGCAATGGATATCCCGTCAGTAATTCAGCAAGAATACAACCGAGAGACCACATGTCAATCGGCATCCCGTACTTGGCACCCATGATCACTAAAAATCTAAATTAGCTCATCAAAAAAATATGGACTATCACCTTCTGGAGCGCGATAGAAACGCGACTGGATATAAGTGTAGATCCTCTGGTCCTCGAAACAAGAAGACCCGAAGTCGATGACCTTGATGGAGCTTCTGTTCGCTGTCCTGAGAAGAACGTTTTCTGGCTTCAAATCACAGTGGATGAGTCTGTTTCTGTGGAGGAGTTCCAGACAGGAGAGCATCGAATGAGCAAACTTCCTCACCAGCTGGAAATAAATCATTAAGAAATGAATCGAAAATCTAAAGTCTTACTGTAAGATTGAATCCAGTGAATTTGTTCTTTTTGATCAGCTCGTAGAGATTGATACTCATGAGTTCGAAAGTTATACACTTGTGATTTCTGAAGCTGAAGTGGTCCAACATGTGGATAATGTTGCAAGCGCCGTCAGCGTCCTGACGTCTCAAGTGATCCAAGATTCTTATTTCCTCCTGAGCTTGTCGATGAAATCTTTTTTCGTTTCGAACCAGTTTCAAAGCAACATATTGCTGATACTTGTGGTCATAAGCTTTGATCACCTGTCCGAAACTGCCTTTCCCTATGACTTTCAGAATTTCGTAACGGTAAGCAATATGGTCGTGGGGAACGAGCATGTAGCTCCCGGTGTCGTCGTCGTAGCCATTGTTGTTGGCACTTCCGGAGATCCCTCCTCTCTTTTTCGCTTGCGATCCAACGAAATATATCCGCTGATAATTGTAGATTTCCGAGTGTTCGTAAGAGGTCAACTTTGACCCGAAAATCCGAACAGCATCATCAGGTCTGTATCCCTTATTGTGGGCATTGTTGTTATTCGTCGTGGACCACGAATTCGTCAATCCATGGTTGGGGGGTAGACCTCCGGAAGAGGAGGCTGAGGATGAAGAAGCTGCTGAAGAAGTAGAGTCCGCAGTCAAACTCGACCCTATGGGCATACTGGTGGCCGTAGCCGTGTTGGCAGAGCCAGTGGACAACGGATGTGCCACAATCGCCGCCGTTGTTGAAATCTGTGAAGCAGAAGCCTGCTCAATCTGTGATAACAAGGAAGCTGACGATGAAGTAGGTTGCAGTCTAGACTGGGGTGCAGATAGAGTTGTCAATGACTCCAAATTGTTCACGTTGGCACGAGATTGGACGATACTCGCCAAAGGGAGTGGATTTGGGTCGTCAATTGTTGCCGTTGGAGGGGTCTTTTTTTCTACAGACGGGGGCTCCGTTACGGTCGGGGGGTTAGGGGACTTCGCGGGACCTTCTGGAGCGACTTCAGTTTTGTTTTGAGTCGATCTAAGATCGCCCACGGAAACTGCTGAACCCGGATGGTTTCGACTGCCGCTGGCGGTGCCTGAGGACGACGATCTGAAAAAAATCCGTCAATAACATCCACTAGATCAAAACTAAGAAAACTTTAGAAACGAATTTGGATAGAAAATTTTTTTAACGCGTGTGAAAGTTTAGTTTTCTTTTTTCTCTCCTTAATTGTATTTTATAAAAGGACGATCGCCCGAGGGCTTAAATCGGACAAGGATAAATCGATTTAGACCTACGGTTCACAGGGAAAATCCGTAATCAATAAGGATAACCGTCAAAAACTGTCGTCGAAAAAGCAAATTAAGCTGACCGTAAAGATTAACAAATGACTTGACAAGATGGACAACAAAATTTAAAGAGTAAACAAATTTTCGAGAAAAAATAAAGCAGAAAAAAGGCATTTTGAGGAAAGTCTGTCCATGCCAAACAAAAATGACCGGTCCGAACTGGGCAAATGGACAGAACACGGCCCCAGACCCAGCTGAAAGACGTCCATCCAGTCATCTGCTCAATCGGAAGCCAAAGAGAGGACTGCTTCTATCGATTGGAGGTCGTACTAGAGAGATATGCACAATCGTGGCCGCGCGAAATCTCTTCGAACCCTTCCCTGCCGTACAGTAGTGAGGCTAAATTTGGTGCAGGAATCAATCGGGTCAGACGGAAAGAACAGTACGAAAAGAGGAAGATGAAATAAATGCATTTGATGTGAAAAAATAAAGGTCGAAAAGATGGTCATTCTGTACGGAATGAGAGAATTCACTAAACGCCGTTCATCGAACTAGAGGAAAAGAAATTTGAATGAGATATTGCTAGATCAAGGATATCCTTCGGTCGGATGACGGAAATCCGAGTGAAATAGTGGACGCAGATGTCCATCGGATCAGAGAAGGAACTTTGGTGGAACACCGGACAAGGGATATAGTTCAAGGTGGAGAAACGAAATACTGGGTGAAAGATATAGTTCACCAAAATATAGGTAGGAAATACTAGACAAAAGATGTAGTTCATGCAATCAAAAAAGAAGAAATTCTAGAAAACTAACGAGATATCATTTATCAAAATAGGAAATAAAAATTCAGCGAAAAAGTAAATGAGAAATATCACCCACAAGATTAGAAGGGAGTCCGAGAAAATAGTGGACGAAAGCTATCATTTATCTTATCCGAAAGAAGGAAACCATGAAGAAATAGTAGACAAAGAATATCTTTGATCCAATCCAAAAGAAGAAAAGATCAAACGAAATAATGGAAAAAAGATATAGCTCATTAATTCAGAAGAAAGAAGACCCAGAAAAAATAGTGGATGACGAAGAGAAACAGACTTTATGGTCAATAATGGGAAACATGGAAAACACGGGAAACGCCGATTATTAGTCGGCATTTTGTCGCTCTTTGCGAGAAGGAATACAAGGCTGAAGAATCACGAATTTCCCATCTTGGTCAATCGTCCGAGAACCGGCTATTCCCGATTCCAGCTCGGTGTCAAATAAAAATCGGTGTTCAAAAAAATGAAATAACCAAAATCATCATCGTAAAGATTGAAGTACATTTTTAAAGAAATAGTTTCAACGAGGGTTTCCGAGATCATTCGGAAATTTCGAGATTCCCGATTTTTAAATGTCGCAATCGAATTTTAAAAATGAAATCTTTGGCGAAACGTGGATTTTAAAAAGGTCAAGTCTTCTGGACAGAGCGAGTGGTTGTCAATTAGAAGTTGGCGCCAATTCGAATTGTCATTTCTATCATGTCGTAAAGGCACACGAAAGTGAGTACATTCCCAGAGAACCTTCTTGAAACGAACTTCTACAACCTCCATGGATGCTCAGTACCCAATTCCAGAGTTTTTACTAAATTCCGGATTGTTCCAGAGCTTTATGTGAAATCCAAGAAGTTACAAAAGTTCCCACCAAATCCTTGAAGTTTGACGAAACTTTAACGTACAATAAAATGGTAAAAATATGATCGAAAAATGAATAATAGCGTCAAAGCATTGAAAAGAATGACGAAAGCAAATGGTCACTTTCTCTCAAAGCCCGTCAAAAGACAAGAGTGAAGGCAACGAAGAAGGGAACGAGGGGGGTTGAGTGCTGACCCTGGTCAGTCGGTGGTCTTCGTCACGGCGAGAGAGGCACAACGAAAGACAACAACAGCATCGATTTCATTTCGCGCACTTTCACTTTCTGCACGAATCCCATTTGAAAAAGAATTATGACGAACGAAGGCTTAAACTAACATATTGCTCTATATGCTGTATATACTCTATATTTTTCACAGCGCAATCGCTGGTCATTCTCGCTGGTTTCCTATTCTTTCTTCACTTTCGTCGATGACCAATGGCCACTTTGCTTCGTTTTTCTATGTACACAAAACAACTGATAAGTAGGGCTCTACGGGAAATGTAACTCATAGCCAAGGATCCGAAACTTAAAACATGTAAATCGGGGAAAACAAAAAGATAAATAAACGAAAATGGGAATTTTTCGAATGTTCCGTTTTCTATGTATACAAGATGTGATCGAAAAGCAGATCCTGTGGAAAGTACAACGAAACATCGGTACTTACAAAAGTCAGTTTAAAGAGCAAGAACAATGAGAAGTTTATTTGAAAGTTAAATATTAAGATTATATAAGAAAACGTAAAAATTCTCTAAGAATATTTAAAAACTGTCCTTTGGGCTTTGAAAAGGATTTCGATTTTTCTCGAAATTACGAGTAATAAAATTTTTAGAGACAGATTGGTTTTGTTTTGCTAAGTTTAAAGGGCACTTTTTATTCTTTGTCTTTAATGACAAATTTTCTGAAGGAAAAAACTAAAAGAATGTATAACTACTTGACTCTTCGTATTCATCGGTTTTCCGACTCACGAAATTGATAGTGTAAAAATACTTATCGGGGACATCTCAAGAGTTTGCATACAATGTGAAAAAGATCTGACGCAGGAAAATTGGCAAGAGCAAAAGTAACTGCGCTTGGATGAATTTCGTTACTCACAATCGATCAAAATAAGATTTTTTGGTGAAAATAAGATTGTTGATGAGAATCAGAATTCCTCGATAGAAATTAAACATTTAGAAATCAACTTCTATAGTAAAACTTGGAATTTCTTAACGAGAATAAAAATCCTCCTGGCCCGGAATATTCTTAACCGAAACCGACTCTTCGATAAAATCCAGACCTTCCTCAATGGGAATAAAATTCCGTTTTCTCACTAAAGTGGTCAATCAGACGCGATAAAGATCTCAATGCGAAGAGCAGATGACCAGATGATTGTTATCGTTTATATTAGAAAATTCGAAAAAACTTAAAATCAGAAAAATTAAAATTGAAGCTGTAGACGAACTTCCGTAGAAACAAAAAGGAAAAAGACGACAAAACTGTTTCCTTGCCAACGGGATGAAAATTAAAATCAACATTCTAATTTTGTGGCAAAACTAAAAAACATCTCACTATAGGAGTTAAAAACAACTGTTCCTGCGGAACTGTCTCGACAAGAAATCCGAGATTGTAACAGAGTTTAGTTTTTTAAAATAAAACAGAATCTGGCGAAACAGGAAGTCCAAAAAATTAATATCCTCGAAAGAAGGTGGATTTTGGAAAGGTGAAATTCTAAAAACTGAAATGCTTGGCGAAACGTGAATTTTGAAAAGTTCAGGCCTTCTGGATAGGGAGAGAGGTTTGGCGCCAAATTCGAATTATAATTTCTGTCGTCATGTTATAAAATAAATAAAATTGAATATATTCCCACAAAACTTTCTTGAGACGAGTTTCTACCGTTTTTCCAACAACCAAAAACTCTGAAAGACTCCAGTAAAAGAGAACATCCATTTTTTGCAAAAAAAAAATAAATATAATAATTTTTTTGAAAAGAACTAAAGTGACATTTGAAAAAATCGGTTTCAGGTCGATCTAAAAAAATAAAAGCAAAAAGCCTCTGGATACGGGGATTTTCGGGGATGTGGAAGGACTCTTTTGTAAAAGAAGACCATGTTTATTCGATTTCCAAGTCATATCTTCTTTCAAACGAAATTGAAAATCCAAGGGAATCCCCCGGATTAGAGCTTAAAAAAGCTTTCGAAATCAGTTTTGGAAACAAAGTCGACGTGAAGAAAAGTTTTAATTTCTTCAACTTGGCCAAGGACAAAGTGAAAGTAGTCTCCTTTGAGAAACCGAAACTAAGGTCATTTTGAAATACGGCTGTTCCTATCCTCATTCCCACAAGGCCAAGCGATAAAGAACTTTTTTCATCGGTCATTTCCCATCACAACTGCTTTTTAAAATAAAAAAAAATTAAAATTGAAGCAAGGCCAGACGGCGAAGATTTTTTCCATCGGGTTTTCCCATCAATCGCTTTTTAAGAAAATTAAAATTAAAATTAAAACAAGGCCAAATGATGAAGATTTCGTTCATCGGTCATTTTCAATCACAGCCGCTTTTTTAAAATAAAAATTTTCGAGGCCAACGGGCAAGAAACCGGAACATCTGCAATCTGGCTAAATCGCGCGAAATTTTTTTCAAGAAGCTGTTTTAATTTGGATCCTTGAAGCGAAAACAAGACTTCTTTATCCTGCTGGAAAAAGATAATTGAGAGAAATTAATAAAAAAAGAAAGGTGATGAAAAAGGAAAATAATAAAAAAGCAGTCGAAGGAAAATAATTAAAAAAAGTATGAGAGGAAAGTTAATAAAAGACATTGGAAGAATTAAGAAAAGGTAATCGAGTGGAATTAATAAAAAAGAGAATATTGATTTGACGTTTTCCAGACTATGCTTGTTTAAACTTAGGAATTAAGCTGACCCGTTGATAACGTCATCGACTCACGTAGAGAATGATGGAAAATCCCAAAAAAAGTTTTGAAAAAAATTTAAACAAAAAATAAAAATCCTACTTTTGCGAAAGTTGTAATTCTTGAAATAAAAGATTTAAAACTTCAATTTAAGAAAATTCAAGCTCGAGAAAAACAAAAAAATTGGAAAATTAAGTTTTGAAGAAAAATAAAGCGGAAGTTTTTGTGTAATAAAATATCACTCAGGAAAATTTAAAATAAAAATAAAAAACAAAGAAGGATGCCTCAGGCTAAAAAAGTCAACGACGACGATGGGGACGGATTAAGCCGAAGACGGCCTCGGGAGCACCTCACGCTTGGTTAAGCTCCGGTTTTCCCTTTTTCTTTTTTTCTGGAATGTTTTCTAGCGCTTTTTGGTTTGGCATTACAAGCTTTTTTTTATTAATTAGTTCAAAAGGAAAAACCGAAAAAATTATCCAACTTGGTCTTGTATCAGGTTTCTGGTCAAACCTGGCTTCGGAACGACTTTAAAAATTCAAGTTTCGAAAAATAATAAAAAAGTAATCGATAAATTCCAGAATGTGGCATTTTTCGTTGACAGAGAGCTTTTAAGACTTCCAAAATTTCTAATTTGTGGGACACACGAGGGTACATAGAAAGCCGAATTAGAAAAATTAACTCCAGTTAATTTTACTGACGGAAAAAACAACGTGCCAAAAAAATGTGGAAAAAATTTTTAATTCGAAAAAATTCTTTTTGAACTCAAAAGTTTAAAAATTCAAGGAAAAGTTTTAAAAAGGTCGAAAAAACTTTAAATACGGAAAGGGATTTTTAAAAATTCAAAAAAAAGTTTTTTAAATCCGAAAGAAATTCTTTTAAATAAGTAAAAACTTGGAGAAATGCAGTAGTTTTGTTTATACTTTAGTAGCATCTTGGAAAATATTTCGATGAGGATTTTTTAAAATTTATAGTATTTTTAAAATTGGAAAAGAAAAACAAAATTTAAGAAAAATTGGAATTTTACAGCTAATTTTGACGGGAAAAATATGAAGAAAATAAATGACGACAGAAAACGAAGTAATTTAAAGAGGTCTGGTATTTTTAAGAAAATTCGATATATTAGAAAGTAATGAATATATTAAAGAGACTTAGTATGTTTAATGCAATATACTGGAAGGACAGGGAATTGAGTATATTAAAGAAACCTAGTGTGTTTATGGAAACTCAATATATTAAAATGATTTAGTGTTTGAGTACTCCAATATAGTTGAGAAAACCAATATATTAGAGAAATTTAGTGTATTAAAGATATCCCCAAACGGCCTCCAGCGTCAATTGGGACTCTGCCGGAGCGTGAAGGCAATTAGGGAACAGTGTTCTCTAGGAAATTCAGTTCCTCGAGAAATTCATTCCACAAGAAAATCCGATGAAACAAACTTTCAATCTATAGTTTTAAAAAAAGCTGTTTCGATCGAAATTTTTTTGTCCAATATTTGCAGAAGAAAATTTATCAATGGTCAAGAAATAAAAGCCAATTTTCGGATTTTTTTGAAAAAAACCTTTGCGTGATTTTTATTTCTAAAAAAGGGAATTTCTCATTTTTTAGAAATTTCTAAAAAGGAACTTTTATTTTTTAATTTCAAATATTTGCAAATCGTAAATTCAAAGTTCGAAAAGGACCTTATAAAAAATAAAATCCCTTTGAATAAAAAGATTTAAAAAATGCAATTTATAATTAACACGTTCGCGCCAATGTGAGCCAAATGTGGCTCACGCACTGACTGCCATTTCGGACGGTATGAACCACATGTGGCTCACGAGATTCAAAGTGATT
>VOSG01000455.1:4139-29735 GCA_009761265.1 Halicephalobus sp. NKZ332 | reverse complement strand
AGATGGTTATGAATCTATGATGATCCCTCAAATTCATTCTGTTTATGTGCTCGAGGAAGAAACTAAAACATGAACTTGGATATAAAAATTCAAACATTCGTTTTAATTGATAATAAATCTGTTTGTTATATCTTTCGAATCTAGGGTTGCTTTTGTTTTTGTGCCAGGCCTCTATTAAAAAAGACCAAAGTTACAGAGAATGAGTCTTAAAAAAGTTGTCTTTGGTCGAACGAGTCACAAAATTCTGTGTCTTTTCTGTGTCGCTCAATTTCCCAGAATTGACAAGTTCATTCGGACTATATTTTCTGTATGATTTTCAACACTTTCGCCTCAAACATTTTGTCTATAGTCTTTAACAACTTCCTCTCAACTATATTGTCTATATAGTCCCCGACGAGTTCATTCGGGCCATATTTCGAAATAACCTTCAAAAGATTTTTTCCAATCACATTGCCAAACAATTTCGTCCCGACAACGTTGTCTATAGTCTTTGAAAAGTTCACTCTGACTACTTGGTCTTTTTGCAAAGAGGTCTCAGGTCTACTTGTTTTAATTATCAATTTTTTAGGAAATAAAAAATGGGGAAAATTGTCGTCCACTATCTCCCGATCCGGGCCAGAGCAGAGCCGATAAAGATGCTTCTGACCTATGTCGGAGAAGAATTCGAAGTCGATACTTTCAGTTATGCTGATATGAAGGAAAGATGCAAAGGTTTGTTTGATTCCGAAATCGAATTCGGTTTTAAATTTATTTCCAATCGATTTCGGAATTTGAGAAATTAAAATTGAAACAAAGTGGAAATATTTATCTCGAAAATTTATGTTTAAATAAAAATAATTTAACCTAAAATTTACAAAATTCGATATTAATTTTAATGTTACTATTAACTTTGTTGATGGTTCCAGAATCCCCAAACCATAAATCTCCTTGGATTGATTATGAAGGGAAGAAATTGGCCGAGGGATTTGCGATTCTCAGATTCCTCGCAAAGAAACACGGTCTTTATGGAAAAAACGACTGGGATGCGGCGGAGATAGACATGATCGCGGATGCTTTCAAGGATTTCAAGCTCAAACTTGTGCCGTACTTCGCCACGGCAAACAAATTTTGTGAAGGCGACGTTGTGAGTCTTTGTATATTAATATAATATAGATATTAAAAGTATTAACTTTAATCATTTTTTAAAATATTTTTAATAATTTCCAATTCCAGGAAGAATTGAAGGAATCTGTTCTTCGGGCAAATCTCCGCAAAGATCTTCCGCTTTTTCAAGGATTTCTGGAAAAATCGACGAGTGGTTTCATTCATTCTTCGGGATTAAGTTGGGCCGACTTCATGATCGCTAATTGGCTCTTCACTTTCAACATCGTCGACGAGGACTTTGCCAAAAATTATCCAGACTTGATGGAGTACCAAAAAAGAGTTCATGAACTTCCGAAACTCAAGGAGTACATCGAAAAAAGAGATCATTTCTTTTTCTAAAATTCTTTAACAATTTTCATTCTTATTAGAATCTGAAAAATTTGTTCGATAAACTTTATCTTTTTTATTAAACAATTTGGGTCATTTTTATTATTTTTTAATTCAAAAATGAATAATTTTGAAATAAATTTATCGAACGAAAGAAATTAGTCGAAAACAAAAATTTCCCGATTAATCTTACTAACACATGTGAATGGGTTTACCTTTAGATAATTGGAAAGGTGGACGGATTTATCGCGAACAATTGGAAAGGTGGATGGACTTATCTTTAGAAATTGGAGAAGTGGATGGATTCATCTTGAAAAATTGGAATTCTCCTGATTGTCCAGAAGAAGACTTAATTTAATGCATTTGTTATTAGTCTTTTGCGTGTCCGGAACTGTCGAGAGAATTCCTGGAGCAACTCGAGTCAGTCTCTTTCGAAACTGACTTTGTTGTAAATTTCTGCCATTTTCGACTTTATTCTCAAAGAGTTTATATTTTTATATCCTTACTTTACTCTCAAACTTTACTTCGTCACTTGAATTTGACTTTATTTTTAACTATCTGTCGTTTTTAAAGGTCAACCTTATCTTTGAAGTCAAATTTCACTTCTCAATTCCTACTATACTTTTAATGTTCAATCGTATCCATGAATTCTGATTGTATCTCTAAAGTTCAACTCCGTTCTTGAAGTTCGGCTGTATTTTTAGAATTATACTTTATCCTTAAAGCTCAACTTCATTCACGAGATCCAACTTTGTCCCTAGAGCCATACTCTTTTTTTGAAAGTCTAATTTATTAAACTTTTACTTTTTCTTTAAAACTACTATATTTTTAAACTTAAATTTTATTTTTTGACTTTATCCTTAAGGGCTGACCTTATTATTCAAAGTTTAACTTGTTCCTGAAATTCAATTTTATTTTTCAAGTTTGACTTTGTCTTTGGAATTCAACTTGTTTTAAAATTTATGTTTATATTTATATTTTTTAAATTCTAAATTTATTATTGATGTTTTATTATACTTGAATTAAAATTAGTTTTTAGATGGTCGTGACGAAACCGAAATTACCAGTTTTCCCCCCTTCGTCCTCGAAAAACCAGGTCCAGACAGCAAAGACCAAAGGTGTCCAGAGTAAAGAACCCGGATCTCAGAAAAAAGAAAGTAAAACTACAACAATTCCCAGTAATCAGACGCCTAGGGTTGTAATGGAAAAAAAATGTCAGAAAACAAGCCGAGTAGAGAAAACAAATAATTTTGTCAAGAACTCTTTGAAAACAGGCTCCAATTCTACTCTTGACTCAGGTGATTTTTTAAAAATAATTAATCTCGTAATAAAAAATTAAATTAGGAAATTATTAATTGAAACCAGTTGTCAGGAAATTTTCTGGAAAACAAAAATATAGAAATTGACCTTGGAACGACTAATATTTATTTTTAAAGTTGTAGTTTGTTACTACTTTAAAAAGCATTAGACGGTTTCGTAATCGAAAAAATTAAAGTGCCGTTCGTGTCGAAACCATTATTTAAATTGTACCTTTAGAAAATAAAAATAGGAGTTTCTGAATGAAGAAAGGACATTGGCCTCGTTGCGAACAATGCCGAATTCGTTTTTGGACTGTGAAAACTGAGTTCATTTCTGGACTATAGATTCGGCCACTGGCCTTTTGGAGGAATATTAATCAAGTTCGTATTCGGGAACCGAATTTGATACCTTTCGTGTCGAAGCTAATATTTCAGATATATCCCAAAAAGTAGAATATAAAGTTTAGGTTCTGGCACGAACAAATTTTCATGGGTCCGAAATTTGTTATTGAAGGTTTAGGACTATTTCCATAGTGGAAGGTATAATTGAATATTATTCTTTTCAATGGTATTATTTGGGGAAATATCCTCAGAAAATAAGTTTGGATCCCTATAAGAATAATATTTACCTTTTACTGCTATAACTTTTGTTATTGATTCTTTAAAGATTTAGTGACTGTATTCATAGTAGAAGATAGGATTGAACATTATTTATGCCAGAACCATTGTTTGAAAAATACCTTCAGAGAATGAAAAAGTTTGAGTCCTGACGAAAATTATGTTTAATTCATTTCTTGGATATAACACTGTTTTTCTCTACAGATTCAATAACTGTTCTTGTAGTGGAAGATATGCTTGGGTATCATTTGTGTTAGGATCATTGCTTGAAGATTCTCAAAAATAAGAAAACTTAGGTTTTGAGAAGAATATTATTTGACTTTTTCCTCGATCACAAACAGATTAATTTACAAATTTTTTGTCCATTTCCAAGATTCTCCGAAAAGTAATGTATCTTCAAATAGTACACCTTTCCCGAGATTGAAGAAAATTTTTTTGGATAAAAAAAAGCTTGAAAG
Organism: Halicephalobus sp. NKZ332; assembly: GCA_009761265.1. Lineage (NCBI taxonomy): Eukaryota > Metazoa > Nematoda > Chromadorea > Rhabditida > Panagrolaimidae > Halicephalobus > Halicephalobus sp. NKZ332. The sequence goes on along the minus strand of VOSG01000455.1, from coordinate 25,891 downwards.
CGTGGAAAATTGCCAGTTTCTCCCCCTTCCTGACAGAGCCTTATGCACAGCTTGACCTCCCGTGATTTCGCAACAAGGACAGAAAAGACAAAATTGGTCTGTCCCCGCGGCATGCCCACTGCCATCGCAACGAAAGGCAGAAAAAGCTAGAAAATACCAGAGAAAAAAGAGAGCAAATTAGAGAAAACTAGGAAAAGTTGGAGAAAAACTATAGAGAAGTTAGAGAAAGCTTAGGAATGCCATGGAAAACCGTAGAAAAAGAGACAGGGGAATGTCGGAGGCTCCAAAAAGCACTGACCGCTCCAGTCACTGTCAGCTGTCTGACAATTCTCTTCACCTTGGTCAACTTTCCTGGCTCAAATTACTTTTTTAAATTTTTTAACTAGTTTGACTTTAGTTTTTTTCCTTTTGAAAAAGAATCAGGAACTTTTTTTTGAAGAATTTATTTTTGAATTTGTAAATTTTGCTAGGCAGTTTCGAAACTTTATGAAACAATATGAAAATTAAGTTTCTGTTTTTCTATTATAATCAAAAATTCTAAAAATTCTTGTCGAGATTATTTCATAATATTATGTTTTTTATTTTTCCATTTTTTACTTCTATGGTAGTATGGCTTCCTTGCTGATTTTCAGCTTCCAATAGGTATTTATGGAATTTATGAGACTCCAAAGATTAATTTTCTGTTTTTCTACCATGATCGAAAAGTTCTAAAGTTCATGTTGAGATTTCGCAAGATTACTTCCGTATTTTTACAAAAGCATAAATTTCTTTATTTTCGAAATCTACTAGGTACTTGCAATTTCACAGAATCACGTGAAAGTATAACTTCACAATTTTTAATCTTGGCGGAAAAGCACTGGAAGTTTGTAGTGAGCTAATTTCGTGACAACCAGAATTTTTATTTCCATGATATGACTTTTCTGGCTATATTTTTAATGCCTTATTAAGCCTTTATTTAGTTCTTTTAAATTAAACGATTGTGGTCTCGATTGGAGGATTTCAAAAATCCTTTTCAAGGCGTTTTTTGAGAATTCCGTTTTAACTATTTCCTCCTTTTTATAATAGTATAATTTGAATTCCCCAAGGCATATTTCGAAACAATCTTTTTCAGTTTCTTCGAGATTGAGACAAAAACATCCGAAGCCGAAGAAATACTTCAAGATGAACCGGGTCTCCATTGGACAGCACGTCGAGATAAAGAGGTCGGATGGCAGGGTCCACACGGCCATCGTCGTTGGGTTGAGTGAACCTGAACAGCTAGTGAAAGTCGAGTGGTTCGAACAAGTAGGTTTTTGATAAAAATTAAGAAATTAAATTTAAATTGAAGTTGTAATCAAAAATTCCGAAATTTAAATTTAAAGCTTAACATCTGGGATTTGAAATTTGAAAGTTAAAGTTCAATATTTTCAGGGAGAAACAAAAGGAAAAGAAGTTGAATTTAGTTCTTTGTTAAAGATAAATCCATCTTTGAGACCAGAAGAAATAACAGAAGCCAAGAAGAAAGAAATAAAAATTGCTCCTGTTCCAGTTGTCGAAAATGGAAAAAATATTTTAAATGGAAAAGACAAAAAAATTCCACCAGACATGGAGAAAATCAACGGAAATTCAACTTTGAAAAGGACGATCTTGGGAGATACATCTTTTATGGACAAGACTCTTCCGACGATCAACAAAAGCTCCAGAGCACGTCACCAGACTATAGACCTCACTCTCAGTCCTCCCAAAAAATATAATCCCAAGGACCTCGATACCATCTCGAACACTCTGAAAAAGCAGAATTTTAAAGAAAACGATGTTCTTGGAAATCCTTCGAAAAAACAGAATCTGAAGGAAAACGATGAGCCGACGTCATCACCCCCGAAGTCTTCTATGCCTCCCAAGACCCCCTCCTCTCCTCTGAAATCAGCTGCCCTCCCCAAGGCTCCTTCTTCGCCTCCCAGAGCAACCTACGAGAAAATCAAGGAACTCGAGGCGAAAAGGGAAGAGAGGAGAGCGAAACAGTCGGAAATAAAGAGACAAAAACATGTCCAAAAAGACATCGACAAAAGTAATCCAAATTGGCAGTTTTTGCAGATGATCAACGAGTACAGGTCTCAAGTGGATTATAGACCTCTTTCGGCAACGGATCCGGTGGCTGAAAACAGGATATCTGTTTGTGTAAGAAAAAGACCTTTGGATAAAAAAGAAATTTCGAAAAAGGAAATCGATGTTGTTACGATACCTAACAAAGATCACTTGATAGCGCATCAACCACAAGTGAAAGTCGATTTGACAAAGTACTTGGAAAATCAGAAATTTCGATTTGATTATACTTTCGACGAAGATTCCACAAACGACATGGTTTACAGGTAATTTTTATTTTATTTTATTTAAAATATAAGGAATTGATTTCTTCAGATTCACGGCTCAACCTCTCGTGAAGACCTTGTTTGAAGGCGGATTCGCAACTTGTTTCGCCTACGGTCAGACAGGCTCGGGGAAGACTCATACGATGTGCGGGGCCTTCCAAGGAAAGTCCCAGGATTGCACAATGGGGATCTATGCTTTGACGGCAGCGGATGTTTTTCACCAACTAAAAAAACCTCAATTTTCGAAATTGACTTTAAAATGCAGTTTTTTCGAACTTTATGGAGGAAAGGTTTTTGATCTTCTGGGAAAAAGAGCAGCTCTGAGGATCTTGGAAGATGGAAACAAATCTGTCCAAGTCGTCGGATTGAGTGAAATCGATGTCAGTTCTCCAGAGGATGTGATGGATTTGATCAAGAAAGGCAGTGCACAAAGATCTGCCGGAACGACCTCGGCGAACATGAATTCCTCGAGGTCTCATGCTGTTTTCCAGATGGTTTTGAGGAAAGGCATGAAGGAGGAACTATACGGTAAAATATCCCTCATCGACCTCGCCGGGAACGAGAGGGGGGCCGACACGACGAATTCAGATCGACAAACGAGGATGGAAGGGGCGGATATAAACAAGTCCCTCTTGGCTCTGAAGGAATGCATAAGATCCATGTCGATGAACAAGAACTATGTCCCTTTCAGGTTGTCCAAGTTGACTCTCGTCTTGAGGGACAGTTTCGTCAACGAAAACACCAGGACCTGTATGATAGCCATGGTGAGTCCCGGTTTGAACTGCGTCGAGAATACTCTGAACACACTCCGGTACGCAGACCGGGTGAAGGAACTCGGGAGTGACGAGGAGGGTCCCGCGAAGCCGATGCCGGATTCAGATTTCATGTTCGATGGAAACGAGTCCGATGATGATTTCAAACTTCTTAAGAATACCCTAAAAGATGAAGAAACTGTAGAGAGTACTATTCTTTTAAATAGGATCATGACAGCTCAAGAAAAAACTCATGATGGTTTTTATTTCCTACAAGATGTCAATGACAAAATTGCTGCTTTGGTTGAAGAAAGTCAGAACAGAGAAGAATGTGACTTGGAAAATTATGCAAAAGAATTAATCTCGACCTGTGACAAAGGTACTAAGGCTGTCAAGATCCTTCAAGGTTTGATTTGCTTTTTTCTTGCACTTTTATCTTGAGTTTTTCAGATGCTGCCAAGGATCTTCTTCAAAAAATCCAGAAAGAACAGGAGCAATCCAAAAAGAGATCCAGAAAATAGTTCAAAAAAGATCCAGACAATAATCTTAAATAAATTCCAAAAATAAAATAGATCGGGTTTGAGAAAATTAAAATAAATTTTTGTCGACTGAAAATAAAGAAAACGAGTATTGACAGGTATCAGGAGCAAAATTGTTTGATTTGAACAAAAAAAGCGAGTCGTCTGTTTCTTTTTCGATTCCAAACAATTTTCGACTGACAATGATATGTTTCTGACCTTCCTCTAGGACTGAATTGAAAATATATTTTTTCGTAATAGGTTCACTCGATAGTTGAAATACTGCTAATATAGTGAATTATGGTATATTTTTGATCTTCCTCCAGAATTTAATTTACATAATATTTTTTGTAATATACTTATCTCGACGATTAAACAGATTATTTATCGATGTAGCTACTAGACTGTAGTTTCTGACTTTCCCTCATAGTTCGAAAAAAAGGGTAATTTTGAAGAAGTGACATTTTGGAATAAATGTCTCAGTAGTGGAACAAACAAAGAAAAATAAAATTTAAAAATAGATGTTATCTCAGTCCATAGATCGGCGTAGTTGTGTTGTTTCATCAACCTCGGTGCTGAATTCCGCTTGTACCTACAAGTAATGGACTTATTGGTCTTCTGAGATTTCATTCTAGGAACTAATACCACCCGATCTGTGATTCGTTTTTAATATTAAATCCCACATGCGTTTAAAGGCCATGAACTTATTATGGTCTTTGGGGATTTCATTTTATGAACTAATATCACTCCATTTATCATCTGGCTTGACACCTAAATTCCATTTTTAGAAACACCAAAGTTCACTCCTGAAAAATTTAGTCCCAATTTTTCCGAATATTTCTTGCATTAAAATTGTCTACTTACCGAGTCAGTCTACTATGATCTTCAGGAAATTTGGTCCCAATTTTCCGAATATTTTTTGCATTAAAAGTGCCTGTTTTTAAATGAATAGATTCACCATGGTCTTTAGAAAATTTGGTCTCAATTTTTTTCGAATATTTTTTTGTATCGAAAGGTACTCTTTTTTTAAATGGATGAATTCATCATGGTCTTCAGGACTTTCCTCGCGAAATTTGACTTTTCGTTTTTGACAGTCAATTTTGCTACTTTTCCTGGACCATCAGACTCCGATCAGTTTCCGGTCTGTTGGCTCCGTGATTGTCGTCTCGAATCTCAACATCGACAAATGTGATTTTTTTATTTCCAAAATTGATCTTGTATTTTTGTAGACTAGGAAAAATTTTGTTTATTTTTTGTTTTTTTTAAATTAGTTAATTTTCAAACATGATCATGATGAACAATACCTTCAAAAAAATTTATTCAATGGAATTTGATTCAGATCGTTGGAAGGTCTCTAATTCCTTTTTTTAAAAATACGTTTGACTGGCGTTTTTGAAAATCGGAGTTTTTTTTTATTTTGTAAGTGAATATTTTCCTAGTTTTTAAATAGGATGTTATTCTTTGATCATAGCATAAATTACTTTAAATAGAGTTGGATTTAAGAGAATTTTTAATAGAAAGGGATAGAAGCTTAAAGAGAATAAGGAGGAAGAAAGATAAGAGAAGGGGGTAGAGGAAAGTAGTTAGAGGGGAGGTAAGGGAGAAGGAAGATAATGTGTAGAGGATAGGGGTTTGGTTGATGTAAAGATTCTGTCTGGTTATTCTTTTATTTTTTAGAATTCAAATGTACGAGAATTTCCCGTGTTATTTCCGCGGTTTTAAAATTTCGTGTCGTGACGATCATTAACAATGTTTCGAATATTTTAAACTTTTGTAATGATTAAACTTGAAAGTATAAGTATTAAACTTTACAACTTTGATTCCGACTGGAAAGTTTCGGAAATTTATGTCCAGACAATTTTTCAGAATTTTGGTCTCTGTGCTCTCGTTGTTTATAATATTATGATTTATAAATGTGAAAAATGCCAAAAAAGAATTCTTTTGTTTTAAATTTCTTGGAATTTGGAGTAAAATCCTCGAGACATTATTGACTCCAATTGTGTCTGTATCCTAGTTTATGGTTCCACCAGATGTCTTGTTGAATGCATTGCTGGAAACCTTATGTTCTATGTCAAAACCGAGGAGTTTTTTAACGTCTGGAGATTGTTTTTATAAACTTTGAACCATCTTATTTCCGTCCCTGGCAAACTTCATTTTATTTATTAAAAATCCTAGACTTCCAAGGAAGCCAAATGTTTGTTCAAGCATTCAGGAATGAGCAAGCAAAACTTCTCGAGACTCCTCTGAGACTTCCAGAGATTCCCCGAGAATTTCTGAAGGTTCTTCGAGACTTCTCAAATATTCCTCGTAAATTTCCAAGGATTCTTTGAGGCTTCCAAAGATCCCCTGAAATCCCTCGGAAACCGTCGAGATTCCCCGAAGGTCTAGTAGTTCCTCCGAGACTAGACCACTCTCACTTTCAAAAACACCAATTTGCTCAACGTTTGTTTTCATTTCTTTTCGCACGTTGGTTTATTTATTTCAAAAAATCTCAGACTCCAACCCCTATTTTTAATTCTGAACAAGTCTTTGGAAAAATAGAGGAAAATTTATTTTAAAAAATCAGCTAGAAGATTTTTAAAATCGATGATGAATTTTTTTAAAAAACCTTCTTGGATAAGGATCTTTATCCTGGAGTACTTGCGAATGATCTTAAGAATTTGTGTTCAAACTATTTGCACACGCAAGCCACATTGCTCAAGACCCTTTGTTTTTCATCCTGCTTTTTTTGAAACGTTTGGAAACTAATTTTAAACTCGGAATTTTGGAACTGTAATTGAGTGGTTGTTCGTCAAAGTTTAAAATTTAAAGTTGAAATTCCGAAACCTAAGCGAATAGCTTTCCATCAAGTCTCAAAAGTCATATCTCAAAATTATTTCCGACAATCTTTGGAATTTGCATTTAAATAATTTATATGTAGTTTCTGCACGCACAAATGATGTATTAAGATTCCTCTGATGTACCAGGAATATTATTTCCTATTTATCAATATTTCAACAATAATGTATTAATCGTTATCTTTAATCTATCCGATATATTAATGACATATAAATCCTTTTTTCAATCCCTGGAAGCTTTGGAGTTATTTTAATCCCTCGATATACTATATACTATGCATTAATTTGTCCCTCCAAGATCATATATCACTTATCATTATTATTTTTCCCAAAATATTTGTGGAATAGACTTAACGTCACTGTCCCCAAAATATTACCTCAAGTACCTGTTCGTCAAGTCTAAAAGGTCTTGTCTCGGGGTACTGATGGATGATCTCTAGGACCTGCTGTAAACAATTTACATACTCAAATTATTATTTTTGAAATTCTATATCATCCAACGCCTCTTCTTTTGAAGCATCTGCATACTAAATTTAGCTTCTGAATTCTTGGAGCTTTTTATGTTGATGTATGTTCATCAGATCTCAAAAGTCATAATCTGAAGTACTTGCAAATAATCCTTGGAATCCGTTAAAAAACTGACATCATCAAATTTGTTACCTTTAAGATCTTATGATTCCTTATAATCTTTTACTCAGAACATATCCATACCAAATTCATCATATGGTTTTCTAGACCTCAGGGTATTCATATTTTCTCGTAGAATACCTGTTTGCCAATTCTAGGAAAGACCTCATGAAAAAAGTCGATTTCGTTATATAAAAAGAAAATAAAACTCTTGAAAGAAAAAGAATCATGTAATAGGATTACTTGGCCAGGAAGTCTTTTCGGGAACAAACATCGATTCACCGATTCATCGATGCGCGGAAGAAAAGTGGATTAAATCAAGATTACGTTAAACAGGATTAACAGCTATATTTAAAGTTTATTATTTCAGAACTATTTTTGATTTCATTCAAAGAAAAGCTAAAAACGAAATTCATCATTGACAAAGTAATAAAAATCACATTTTTATCACATTAAAAAAGTAATAAAAATCGTGTAATTTTTATACGGAAAATTTTTCACTACATTAGTAATTAAAAGCCGCATAATTCTTATGCATAACAATCTCTCCACAATTTTCCGTGAAATTAGTAATTAGAAATCGTACAATTTTTGTACAAAAAATTTCCGAATTTTCTCGAAATTGTAACTAAAAATGATACAATTCTTATATAAAAATTCTAAAAGTTTTCGCGAATTTAACAAAAATAAAAGTCGTGTAATTTTTTCATGCAAAAAATCCCTCGGGAATTTTTCACTAAGTTTTTGTTTTAATAGGAGTTGAATTCCCTTCCTTCAGGTTATAATTGACTTTAATCGGTCTTTTCCGAGTCTTGGGTTTCTCTTTTTTTCTTTTTTATATGGATTTCCTCTTGATCTTTGTGCACTGACCGTCGAGGGACTTTGGCAAAGTCAACAGGATCGCTAATTGCACTTTTTCCAGAAAAGACCTGTGGTTTTTCCATTTCCTCTTATTCCAATTAGCATCCCCGACGGAAATTTCAGAAGCTTCGGTCTTGGGCTCTTCATTCATTCAAATATGTGAAATTTTTTGTCTCAAATTTTAGCTTGAATCAAGTTTATTTATTTTCTGAAAATTTGAGTTTTGACTTTTCGAGAGGTCACTTGGAATCTTGTTTCCTCGAAAAAAATTGGAAATGGCGTTTTAGTGAATCTCGAAAAGTGTTGAGGCCGGATTTCCGGACCGAATCGATAGTCAAGTTTCCAAAGACCAAGTTGCCAGATTATACCAAACTTCCTCTTACCGGATGAAAAAAGCGAGAAAGCAAAAAAGCGAAAAAGTATAGTACCTCTTTTCTTCATCTCGAAAAGAATTAAACAAAATAATCAAATTCAATCAATTTTAATAGTATACTAAAGTCATTAGCATATGTTTATGGATTTTCTCTCTTGAAGTATTTCCTTATTTAGTTGTGTTGATATGAAAAAGTTATAGTATTATCTCTATTTTTGTCTTGAGGTAAACAAAGTAACTAACAGTTACATATTGTAACAGTATATGGAAATCATCAAATTTTTCCCACAATATTTCTCCTACAGACAGATTTCTTTTCCATCTTTTTCTTTTCGATTAATATGACGAAAATTGTAGTAGTTTATTTCCTCTTCCGAGCATCCAGTTATTGAATAAGATAATCGAATATCATCCGTCATATTAGTACAATGGTGAACTTGAAAATGAATTTTTCGCAAAACTTCTTTCCTGAGTCACATTTTTTCATCTTCGATTCTCTCAAGCAGAGATGTCAATTTCGAATCGAATTTAAAGCCGATATATAAATTTCGAATTTTTAACAGATTTTCAGCTTTAGAGTTGAATCTTGAAAGATTTAGAACTTTTGAGTTGAATTTTGAAGGAAAGTTTGAACCTTCGAGTCAAATTTCAGACAAATTCTGAACCAAATTTGAGTTGAATTTAGAGTCAAGTTTCATACGAATTTTGAACCGAATTAAATTCAAAAATTGAAAATTCCGAAAAATTAACAACTCTAATTTCAAGATAAAAAAATTCGATTGTTTATTTGCTGACCTCAAAGTTGAGTAATTAGACAAATACTCAAACAAGATTGAGTACATCGAAAAAATCATCAAAAATAAATTTTATTTACAATTTTTTTAAATGTGGGTGTAATAGAGAACATAGTTTATTTTATTTTTCTTCGAACTCGAGTAATTAAAAATAATCAAATATGACTGATAGTGGATGCAGAGAATCATTAAAAATGAATTACTTTTACAGCATTTGTCTTGTAAGTTTTCTCTTCCCGTCTTTGACTAAATTAGTATGACCGTTAATATGACCGAATTTATATGACTGAATTAATATGAATAAATTAATGTGATCATTAATAAAACCGTTAACATGATTACAGTGATGCAAATTGTTTATTCCTTCACCTCGAGCAACCAATTAAACAATTAAGTAGAACAAAATGTAATACGTAAACATTCGTTAAGAACGAATTCATTTATTTTTCTAGAATATAGTTTATGTTGTCTTCCACTATATCAATACAACAGTCATATTAATCCTTTTTAAGCTATTAGTTAAACAATAAAATACAATCAGCTATAGTATACAAGCATTCAATAAGATCACATGAATTTACTTTCTGTAATGGATATTTTTTTCTTACTTTGGATTATACTAATACAGCCAGTCATATTAATCCGTTTTTCATCTGAAGCTATTAATGAAACAATAAAACACATCCGACCACGATATGTGAACATTCAATAAGATCGTTAATTTAATTTCCTGCAGTATATCATTTTTCGTTTCCGATTATATTAATGGAGCAACGGTCATATTAATCCTTTTTTCTCGATTTAAAATTAAGTCCTTAAGAAATTAAACACGATTGACTATTGTCAAAGAACAGAAAGTTATTAAAATGAATTTTTTTGTGACACTTTTTTTGGAAATTTTTGTTCATCTTTGAGATTTAAGATCGACAAGAGTCCGAGAACATGCAATTTTGCACAATGAAGTCCATTTTTCTCCAATTTGTAATACTTTTATGGAACCTCTTCAATTTGTAATAGTCTTTATGAACTCTCTCATTTAGAGTACATTTTATGGAATCCCTATAGATTGAAACTACTTTTATGAAATACTTCTAACTCACAATGATCTTTGTATAGTATTTCTAGTTCACAATGTATTTTAAAAAATCTCCGATTTAAGATAACTTTTATGGCATATTCCTAAAGCAACTTTTAAAAGCTTTTTCCAATCCAAATGGTCTCTATGGAATACCTCCTGTTCATAATAGTTTTTATGAGATCCCTCCTGTTTATAATCGGGAGCTTACTTTTATGGAAAAAATGCCAAAAAATGAAAAATGATTGTTTATGCGTACGTCGCGTGGAAAAAGGCGTGGCAAAATCAAAAAAAGTCGTGCCTCAGGCTGGTTTTTCTTCAGAAGAGCCGGAGATGGAGCAGTTTCGGACCTCAGTCTTCGGAGTCACCTCTATTTGAGTATTCCTATTTCGGATAAAGATCTAACAAACTGCAGTCTCGAGTCGAGATCAAGCCCGGGGACGAATCCCCCAGGGTCGTCCTCGAACCCTTTGCTCCCACGGGGGAGGATTCCAATGGGGAATTCGATTGGACTCAAATGGACAAGGTAAGGGAAAAACAGAATTTTCGGTCCAGAGTTTTTCACCGAATTAAGCTTTCCTGTCTCGGAAAGAACTTTTCGTTCCGGGAGTGTGTGTAGAATTTTGATATTTTTGGGAAATTGATATTTATTAAATTAACTTTGTTGTTTCAAACAACTTTTTTTCGTTCCGGGATTGCATGTGGAATTTTAATTGTTTGAGCATATTTCTATTTTGGAAAATTCATTCATAAAAGCAAACTTTCACAACGCATTTTTTTCACTTCGAAAACACATGGAATTTTAATTTTTTAAACAAGTTTCTATTTTAAAGAATCCATTCATGAAATCCAGCCTTCTGTTCTCAAAAATAATTTTTTTCCTTCATGAACACATGGGATTTTAACTTTTTAACCGAGTTTCTGTCAAAAAAATTTATAAAATTGAACTTTCTAATCGCAGAAATAACTTTTTTTTCTTTCCGAGAACACGTACAACATTTCAGCTTTTCAAACAATTCCCTATTCCAAAAAATATGCTTTCGAAATCAAATATTTTTATTTTATTCGCTTCAGAAATTCGGATTCGATTTTAAAATATTTGTTCTCTTTTTTGACCTTTTTATTTTTACAAACATGTCCGTCAACATCGATCACTTTTGTTTTAAAAAATTAAGTCCAGTGAAAATATTTCCAGAATATCGTCACCTGTCAATTTTCATCAGGTTATTTCTGGATTTTTGTTTTTTAAAACTTTAAATGTTCTCGATTTTTACTACTTTTTTGATCTTCTTGATTTTTAAATTAGTAGATCAGACACATTTCTTGAGTCGTTCTCGATCGATTACCTCAGGTCTTATTGGATTCCGTAAAAATTAAAAATTGCCAGTTGTTCGATTTTTAGTCGTTCTTTTGTTTCTGTCGACAATTTGTCTATTTTTCTGGAATAAATTCTTTTTCTGGAACGCCTTTCGCGATCTCTGAGTAAAATTAAGGAATACATTACGAAGTTTCGGCATTCGTCAGAATACTCTCCATATTTCTGGAATTCCTTAGGAATTTTTAATATTGAGTTCCACTACTTTGGTCTCTACTGGAAGACCTCTAAAGTTCATCTCGAGGTCATTGTTTGCGATTTTGCGAGAAAACAGCTTCAACTGTTATAATGTACTTTTTAAATCTGCCAGGAACATATAAAAATTAAGTTCCGCAATTTCTGGTCTACAATTCCATAGATTCCGTCAAGATAACTCCGTTCTATTTTTTTCTATATCAATATCATTTCAAGATCTTCCAAAAAAAGTTTCAAACATTCCTCAATTTCCAATCTTTAGTTTAAAAAATATTAGGATTTCAGAATATCTCGACTTTTATTAGAACTTTGAAGTTTTTCATTTTATATTTTTAATAAAGGAATTTAAAAACTTCCGTAATTTTCGGATTCCAATGAAAAGGTTTAAAAAGTCCACAATTTTCGATTTTTCCTCAGAAATTTCAACAAAAAAACTTCACGGTTTTCAGTTTTTGTTGAAAAAAAGTTTAGAAAAGCTTGCTGAAAAAATTTCTTAAAGTTTTTTAACAAAATCCTTGCTTTTTTATAATGCTATGATATTTATAGGAATCCTTGTTTTATTGAATTTTTCGTTTCGGCACTTTTCTTTCAAGGGAGAGAAAAGGGGAGATTTCCGGAGACCCAGATAATCTTCCCCTGTTTATTCCTTACTGCAAAATCTCGGAATTGTGTTTTTAATCACTTTTCCTTTTCTGATTCATTATGGGACCCTTCCTTCTATCTCCAGGGCTCCTCTCGTGACCCCTACCCCTTTTCTTCCTTACTGTTACTCTTATCCCAACCTTTTCTAGTTCATCTCATTTTCCTCAATAGAAATTCTCTAGTCCTCTTTGTTCATTTTGTCATCACCACGTACCCCCTTATCGTTACGTACCGTTTATCATCACACAACTCTTCTCTCAGACAATATCTCCTATCTTTTCCATCGCTTCTACTCCCCTTTATGTCTACGGATTTTAGTAGTTTTGTTTCTATTTTTACATCACATAGCTTTCCTCTCCTGTCTACTCCTATCTGTCATCCGCCCTCTATGTCTATCATACAGCTCCTCTTCAATGAACCCTATTCCTTCTACCTCGTTACCCCCTTCCAACCCTAATATGACCTTTTGAGAAAATATTTTGAGTCTGAAAAAGACAGTTTTGGACATTATTACGTAAAGAATTATTTTCGAAAGTGACATTGTCATTTCCAGTCCTGGCATTTGGCCAGTCTAATCCATCAAAGAAAAGTAAAAAATAAAAAGTAAAAATTGATTTCTCTTTTTGCAGTCATATTTAACAACGAAGAAATTACTCCATTGAAAAGTGAAAAAAATAATTGCTCTTCTAAAATCGAGTCTTTCAGAAAAAATCGCAAAAAAGCTTCGAAAAAAGCAATTATAAAAAACAATTTTCAGAGCTTTTCGAAGATTTTGATTTTTCACGTTCAAATAAAATAAGCTTAATTTAAAAATCTCTACTTTCATATTTAGGTGAAACTTAAATATGACAAACTTAGTTTATAACTTTTATTTTCCGTGTTTAAATGAAATTTAAATAATTGAAATATATTCACTTTAGATGGCGTGGCTCCGGAAGAATCTGCTTCTGGTGATGACGGTGGCTTCCGTCATCCTGGGGGCCCTACTGGGATTCGTCCTCAGGTCCACTGATCCGTCCCCCCAGACAGTCATGCTCATCAGTTTTCCCGGAGAGATTCTGATGAACATGCTCAAATTGATGATCCTGCCACTTATTGTCAGCTCACTCATCTCAGGTTTATTTTTACTCCTACATAAACCAAGTTAATGTAGAAGTTTCTGAATTTCCTGGAATTTAAGGAAACATTCTAGAACCTTCTATTAATATATTTTCACAAAAAATTAAATGTTGTGTTTGTGGGACACGTTTTAATCTAACGATGGATTCCAGGATTGGCGACACTGGATGCCAAATCTTCTGGTCGAATGGGATCTTTGGCAATCGCCTACTATGTCTTCACGACGATTTTGGCTGTGATAACGGGCATTTTCCTGGTACTGACAATTCATCCGGGTGACCCGACAATCAAGAAAGACCTCGGAACAGGAGTAGAAACCAAAAACGTCAGTACAATCGACACCTTCCTTGACTTGATCCGAAACATGTTCCCGGAAAACATCGTCCAAGCTACTTTCCAACAAGTCCAAACAAAATACGTCCGAGTAAGGCCGAAAATAGTGAAGAAAAACGACACAGTCTATATGGCAGCCCTGGCGAAAGGCACCTACGACTACATGAAACCAAGTGTAGAGTACGTGGCCGGAATGAACGTCCTCGGGATAATCGTCTTCACCATCGCTTTCGGAATTGTCTTGGGACAGGTAGAAGGAGAATCCAGCGTCGTAGTCAAGTTCTTCGCCACTCTCGACAAAGTCATCATGCAGTTGGTCATGTATATCATGTGGTAAGTCCTTTGATCTCCTATTTTATATTACATGAATATATGTGCACTTATCTGTATGGATACATTTAAGTATATCTACATACTTATGCAATTCTATATACAGTTGCTTATTTACTTTAACAACGATTCCAGGTACTCCCCCATCGGTATCATGTGCTTGATCATGGGCAAGATCCTCGGTATCCACGACCTCGGAGACACTGCCCGGATGCTGGCCATGTATATGTGTACAGTATTCATGGGACTTGCTATACATTCTTTGATATCTTTGCCGTTGATTTATTTCATGTTCACGAAGAAGAACCCATACAAGTTCATGAGGGGACTGTTGCAAGCTTGGATAACAGCATTGGGAACGGCATCTTCGTCGGCGACCCTTCCAATGACCTTCAGGTGTCTCGAGGAGAACTTGGGTGTTGATAGAAGAGTGGCGAGATTCGTTCTGCCTGTGGGAGCCACGATAAACATGGATGGAACGGCACTTTACGAAGCTGTTGCTGCTATCTTTATCGCTCAGATGAACGGAGTGCATTTGTCCCTAGGACAAGTCGTGACAGTTTCCCTGACAGCAACTTTGGCTTCTATCGGAGCTGCTTCTGTTCCCTCCGCTGGGCTCGTCACGATGCTGCTCGTCCTCACCGCCGTCGGTCTTCCTGTTTCCGACGTTTCTCTCATCGTCGCCGTGGATTGGCTTCTGTAAGTCATTGAATTTAGATTTTACTTTTATATTCCCGAAATTTTGTTCAGGGATCGCTTCCGGACTTCGATCAACGTTCTCGGAGACGCCTTCGGGGCTGGAATTGTCCATCACCATTGCAAGGAACAACTGGCTCAAATTGACGCCGAACACAGGATTCATCTCCAGAACGAGAGAGGCAGTCTTATTAACGACGAAAAACATCTACCAATCCAGAGAGATGGTGGCTACAATGCTCTGCCGACTGAAGACACACCTCGGTAACAAGTTTAGACTTCATTATATTCGATATTCATTCTACCTAAGTTTCATGTATTCATCGAAGTATTTTTATATTATAGTTCCTGACCAAATTTGTCGATCTTCGAATTTCTTTGAATTTTGACTGATTCCGAGCACTTTAAATTGCAAATCTTGAATTTGATTTTTTTATTTTAAAAACTTTCGAGTTATGATCAATTTAAGTCTAAATTCAGCATCTTGGAATTTTAAATGAGTTTTATTTTAATTCAGACGTATTAAATTTCTAATTCAAATTAATTCGATTTAAATTTTTTTACTTCCTTATCTCAAGTTTATTGTTGTTTTAATTTTCTGAATTTCTAGTAGGCTCGAAATCAGTTAAAATTTAGCCTAAAGTCAATACAAGATTAGTTGAGATTTTATTGAGAACTAAATTGAGATCGATTAGGATTTGATTCGATATTAATCCAAAATCAGTTAAAATTTAACTCAAAATCAATCCGAAAATAGTTGGAAGTAATTCAAAATTGGATTAGAAATTAATTGAGATTTATTTCGAAATTCTATTCGAAAACTAAGTCGACATCTTTGTTCCTGACCTTTTGACCGTTGCCTTTAAATCCAATCGGTGAATCTCTAGCTTCGGTTTTTCTCTAATCCCCGGTCACCATTGTTCTGTTCTAATATGAGCTTATATAAAAAGGATTATATTTGTCAGTTTTAGAGAATAATAGTTTTTCGATGAACATTCAATAATTCAAAAGCCTTTCGGTTATCCAATGTTTTTGAGTGAATAATAAATCAATATACATGTGTTCATATTAAAATCCATTTTATAAAAAATTCTATGAAAAAACCTAAATTTTAGGTATACTACAGTAAGCACAACGCTTGATTATTTAAATACAAAAAATATCAAAAGTTATTTTAAACAAGAATCAAAAACATCGAAAGTTGTTTTAGCTGTTGATGAGCAGATCAGTTACTCGTCTTTTTTCTCTTCGACAGATTCCTCTTTCTTTTCCTCTTCTTTCTTTTCTTCAGATCCCTCCTTCTTCTCTTCGGAAGATTTCGATTCGTCCTTCTTCTCCTCGGCGGCAGGAGCAGCTTCTTCTTTCTTTTCTTCGGCGGCAGGAACAGCTTCTTCCTTCTTCTCCTCAACGGCGGCTTCTTCTTTCTTCTCCTCAACGGCGGCTTCTTCCTTCTTCTCTTCAGCAGCAGCAGGAGCAGCCTCTTCTTTCTTCTCCTCAACGGCTACTTCTTTCTTCTCTTCGACAGCTGGGGCTTCTTCCTTCTTCTCTTCAGCAGCAGGAGCAGCTTCTTCCTTTTTCTCCTCGACAGGGGCTTCTTTCTTTTCCTCAGCAGGAGCAGCCTCTTCCTTCTTTTCCTCGACAGGGGCCTCTTTCTTTTCTTCGACAACGGCTTCTTCCTTCTTCTCCTCAACTGCAGCACCTTCGGTTTCAGCCTCAGGCAATGGAGCTGCGAAGGCCACAACAACGATTCCGAAAAGGAAAATCAAAGAAAGTCTCATCTTTTTTTATTTCTGAAAAAGATTTTCTTAATTATCAAACGTTGAAAACAATAGAAACAAAAAAACAACACGTGCTTAAAGAATTTTTTAAAAGTCACGAGGAAATTCTTCGAGAATAAAATTTTAGAATAAAAAGATAAAACTCTAATAAGACAACTGACATCAATTTTCGATGAGCAGCTGCTTCTTAAAACGGACCATCGAAAAATGTTTCCTTTAGGCAATAGACCCTTCTCATCTTGGGCAGCGATCCATCTCTCCCTTGGGAAATGATCCTTTTTCCTCAGGTAAAGGATCCTCTTTCCATAGGCAGTAATCCACTCCTTTCTTAGGCAACAGATTTTCCTGCCTTAGATGGACCTTTTTTACCTTAAGAAACGGGTCCTTTTATATTGGATGGTGATTTATTCCTCCCTTGGGCAATAAACCATCCTTTCCTTAGGCGGTGGTCCATTCCACCCTTGGGCGGTGGCCCTTTCTTTTATAGGCCGAGATCGTGCCGAAAACGAAACAAAGACCCGCCCAGATTTTTCAATTTGATTTGTTTAGAGATTGGTGGAGTCAAAGGAAATATCTTTTTCTCTCCCCGAAGGGACAATATAGGGCGAAGATACAGCCTCTGATCCCGATCTCGAAGATCCTATCCTATCCTCATGTCAAGGTGAAGAAGGTTCTGGAATCCTCTGCTGCAAAAAGATAAACGCAGATTTCATAATAACAAAAATTAAAGAAGAGAAGAAAAGATACGTGAAATAAAAATGCAGAATTGACTTTAAGTATGGGGGAAATTAAGATAATAAATAGAATCAGAATTAGTAAGATAGGGAAAAAGCAGGAAAATAAAATTCTATATTATCTTTACAAATTCCCCAATCGAGACAAAAATCGTGAAATGCAACATTCAAATCTTCTTAAAATATCTCAAAATTATCCCATGCATATTAAAAAACGTCAGGACATTATACTGTACATCAGAATCTTGCTCAAAGATCATGATCAAAAATCTCAAAAAAATTTTAAAAAACTACTCCATCCCTGGAAGCAGGTCTTGTTAAGATTATTATCTATCCAGATCCGGCACAAGAAATTAGATAAAAAAAATCTTTCTAAAATCCAGTTTTTCTTTAAAGATTTTTTGTTCCCCTCTGACAACCTTGATTACCTTTACTTCCTGAGAAAAGCTGACAAAGAAAAGAAAATTGAACAAAGTACGAAAAAAACAAAATTGCTCTTTTCTGGAATGTTTATTGTTAAAAATAAAAAAGCTTTAAAAGAACAAAAAAAGGTCGAAAAATAGTAAAATTCTATCTATTTTTATCTTTTAATATTAAAAATATTATTATATATGATCATTTCCCATGTAATATGGAATTTAATTTGTAAATAAACACATTTTTTAAAACTTTTCCTCAAATAAAAGGATCTCTTTCATCTCAAGGGATAATTTTTCGACGAAAAAAAATCTGAAGTTGAAACAACGAATTATTTTCAACTTTTTTTCAAAAAAAGTAGTTTATTTTATCTCAGAGTTGTTATCCACAAAATATAAAATCCAGATAGTGAATCAACTTTCAAATTGTTCTCCTTAAATAAAGAAACTTTGGTCATCTCATGAAATTCCTTCTCTTAAAAAAAGCAGATTGTTGATCAAAGATTTTTCAACCGCTGTTTATCAAATAGCCAAACTCGTTCGCAAAACTCAGCACCAGGAAGTATGATTCAATACCTTTTTTCTCAGAAGATTTTCTTTTCAAAAAGTTATTTCTATTTCTTTTTTTTGAAAGTTATTTTATTTTTTAATAACTTGTTCAAAGATATATTATAAAAAATGTATTGGAAAAGCAAAAGTCGATTCGAATGTTTTTTGTCCTCAGCTTAGTCATTGTTTGAAAAAAATGTACGTTGAATCACTTTGGCACCAGGCGCCACAAGGCCACACCGATCACCAGATTCTTCTTCGGAATTTTAGCCTAAATTATAAAACATTCTAGAAAAATAAAATTTGATGGAATATATTTGAAACTAAAATTCATCCTCGGAACTGGTCAAAAATAAAATATATTGGAAAAATAGGATTTTGATGATGATGAAATATTTCAGAATAAAATGAATAATAAAAATGATTCGTTTTTGTGTGAAAGTGTTTCATATTTTGAATCATTTAAAATTTTTCAAATATCATTTTCCAAAAATCAAGGGATAAATTATGATCGGAAAGATTCAGTATTTTTCGTTCCGGGGCCAGCGGTATTTTTGTGCGGATTTTTGATCTGCAACTTCAAAGGATGTTTCAAACAATCCTCTCCACGACAATCTTTCATTTTCTTATTAACTATAAACTTGATTGATGATATTATCAAGGTCGAACGATTTCGAAATTCTATGACATCAGATGATTAAAGATGAAACAAAGATACTTCGAGGATATACCAACTGTAAACAACAACGAGATGAGATCATGCGAAAAAAGGAAATCTCTATCTTTTTCGGGATCGAGATTTTTATCTAAAACCCAATTTCCAGATAAAACGAAGGAGTCGCATCTTTAAAGATCACCAAGACTCTTGAAAATTATTAAAATTAGAAGGTTTTTCAATTTCTGGATATATTGTTAAAGAGCACTGAAAAAATTAAAAAATTAATCTGAAAATCGCTCCACAAATTCCACAAAAATTCAAGATTCTTTGAAATATCTTCCTAAAAATCATAAAAACATTTTAAATTCATTTAAATACTTTTTTTAAAATCGCTCCAGAAATCTCTCCAAATATCTTTTTAAAATCTCTCAAAAATATTCTAAAAACTCTTTCGAAAACTCCAAAATAGTTTTCTCGAGATTTCATTTAAAAATCTCTTGAAAATTTCTTTAAAAGGTTTCTTTAAAAACTTTTAGGCTTCTTCAAAAATTCCATAAAAACATTTCGTTCAAAGACATCCTCAAACCTATTTTAAAATTTCTTTCATATTTTTAAAGTAATTTTTTCGAAACCTTCTTTTAATAATTAAAGAAAATTTGTTTTTCTAAATCCCCAAAGAAAGCTTTTTAAGTTCCTAAATTTATTTTTGAAGATAAAAAATCAAAAACCTAGGATCACAAAAAAAGATTTTTAAGAGTTGCTGAAATTTATTCTTAAAAAAATATAAGTATAAAAAACTTGTGAAGCAGAAAAGTGTTTTTTCTGGAAGAGCAATTTTTATATGAAATAAATCGACCGTGAAAGGAAATTTTTATTGAGTCTTGTGTGGGATGAAGAACAGCGAACAATCTCGAAAATTGGTGCCCGAGATCTTTGGAAATTGACAGGATATGTGACGACAATAAAGTCCGGAACTAATTTAATCAATGGAGTTACAGGGGTATGAAGAGGTTGTACAGCAGGAGGGCCAAATTCGATAATAGAGCAAGAGAGTTCTCGAACTAATCCACGAAGGTCTAAAAACTGTCTATTGGGGCAGGAGGTACATATGCTTTAATATTAACTAAGTGGAGAACAATGTTGGACTTTACTAATAGGATAAAGGAAATCTGAACTTGGTTCACGAGGAAAAGGGTATGGTCAGACTTGGAGAAGAGTCGGTATATCCGAAGAGGAAGCGAGGAATCAATCGCATCTCTATACCTGCTACTATTCCGTCAACTTTACTCTCGAAATTCCGACATTAAACACACAAACCAACAGACACTGTATAGCATATCAGTTAATTAAACAACCCTGATACTTTGATGCATGGGATATTATTGATCACGACGCTCCTTTATTAATATACGAGAAACAGTTTGTTGGTATATCGCATTAACTTATCGACATGCCATATTAATGTGCTGATCATGGGAAACAGTGTTGACACATCGTATTAACGTATCAGTGTATGAGGAACAACATATTGATATATCATATCAATGTATCAGGATTTTGATAATGATTGTTTATAGTGATTATTGATACAAGTTCATAGAGGTCAATTTAATTTATTATTCTGTGTATCTTGAATCTCAACTATGTGACTAAATTTTCTCACATTTCTTATGAATCAAGAAAGTGACACTTAATTGAATTCAGAAGTTTAGTAAATAAAAGATTCCCATTGAGGGAGATCGAGACCATTTTGAAACCCATCTTTATTCCGGTTGAGTGCGAACATATATTAGTTCTCAGAGGGGGGGACGCATATTAATTCTCAAAAGGGACACACATATCAGTCCTCAAAAGAGACATATATTGGTTCTCAGGGGGTCTCAAGGAGATCTTTGCACTTTTTGAAATCAATCTTTCCCAAGCCGAGGATGTTCGTTTTATGGCCTCTTGGTCGAAACGGCAATCCGTCGATCGTGGGAATTTCGGGGAGTCTCAGGGTTCCGGGAGAAACTTTTTGAACAAGCCGAAAAATTTAGAGAGTGACAAAAACTGTTTTCCCAGATTTTTAGGAGTGAAAATAAACCTCCCCAATTTGGGTTCTAATTTGGATTCTGTCTTCACAACTATTCCGAAGATAGGCTTGTTAGGTTCTCATCAATATTGAGGTTATTTAAGAAGAAAATAAATTTAACTAATTTTACCTGGATTCCGTCTTCAGAAGTCTCCAAGGAAGATATCTTCTTCAACGTTTATTTAAATTGGATTCTATGTTCTAAGAAAATGCTTTTAAATATTTTATTACTATTTTTAAACACCGTCCGTGTCCAGACCGAATCTCCTTCCTTGATCGGACAAACTCCCTGCGAGCCAAACCCATGTTCCAATGACGGCTTTTGTTTCCCTCAAAAATCTTCTTTCAAATGCTTTTGTCAAGATGGATTTCAAGGGACTTTTTGCGAACAAAAATCGCCTTTTTCAAACAAATGCTGGAAGCAAATTTGTCTTCATGGAGGAATTTGCCAGAAAAATCATCTCGGAGAAGAAGTGTGCGTTTGTCATCCGAGGTTTTCTGGAGATTACTGTAATTTCATAAAAAAAGATCCTTGTGAGAAAAACGAATGTAGAAATGGCGGTGTTTGTCTCCAGGATTCTGAATTCGAAAATTATCAATGTGTTTGTCAAGATGGATTCTTTGGAAAGTTTTGCGAAAAGGAACTTGTTCTTGGGGAACAAATCGATCCT
>VOSG01000454.1:2414-26684 GCA_009761265.1 Halicephalobus sp. NKZ332 | reverse complement strand
CTTGTCCAGAATCATTGTCAGCGGATTTTTATGAATGCGAACGAATCTAGGATGGAATGTATTGACTCTGACCCAAACGTTTCTGATTTTGCAAGTCCTAGTACCTCTGTTGTCCCCGAACCCGAAGTCGTACTCCAGTCCCAGACCGAACCTCAATGGACCGAAGAGGATATCGAGCGAAATTTCATATTAGTCAGGAAGATTCTAAGGAAACTCGGTCTCAGAATAAGGATTTTTAGCAGTAATATTTTTATCTTCTTTAATTTCAATATTTCTAATTCTACTTTTTTAGCGGATTTGACCCTAACAATGCCCTTTCAAGAAGATCCATTGATGGAGTACTCGATTTTCGTTGAAAACTACTTGCCTGATTATTTCCAGATAAAAGTGGAAAGTAAATCTCAAGAAGTTGCCGAGAAGAACGCCAAATATGAATTCTGTCGTCTGATGGAGTGCAATTGCCTCGTCACGAAAGTTATGTACGATGCTTGGACCAAGATTTATCCGCTCTATCTCAACCATCCTCATCTTTTTAATCGAATAGGGTCGAAAGCGAAGAATAACTTTAATATCCTGAACTCTGCGATCCCGATCTGTGAGTTTTGAGTTTGACAAAGTTGAATATAAGTACTCTAGTGAAATTAAAATAGAAACGCTTTTCATCAAAAATATCCTGCCACGAAAATATTTATTTTTGACGAAATGGAAATGAATACCAATTTTTTTTCAAAATGAATGACGCTTTGAATTTTTAATTATTAATTTGTTTGCAGATGTGAATGTTAATTATCCTCAGGGAAATTGCAAAAAAATCATCAACAAAGTGTTTGAAAAAGCTCACGAAAGACTGAATGCTGATCCGGACACGATTGAGAACTACATCTTCGACCTTCCAGATCCCGATTCTTGTGCTTATCATTTCCAGAATGAGTATGGTGTCGTTCCCAATTCTGGTAGATTCAAAAACATTATTTCTCAACTGAAACACTGTCGAATGATGTTTCCTCAAGAATTTCATCAATTCGAAAGTGATGTCCGTGAATATGTTGAGATTTTCGAAGAAGTAAGATTTTTCATGCATTTTTGTGTAGTCCATCTGGAGAAAACGAGAATTAATGAGTTCTCTCTTTTCTGAAAAAAATATCCTATCACAAAAACATTTCTCGATATTTTTCATAAGAAATAACTTTTCATTTATTCTCATTTGCCAATATGGATTAACTTTTGTTTTTCTAATCATCTGACGTTTGCAGAAGGAATCAGAGAAAATTCTCAAAATCCAAGCAGTGGAACGGTTAATGGAAGACATCAAAACTCATCCCGTACTTCGAGATGGAAAACTAATCGTCTTTGGATCTACTATGAACACTACTGCTGTCTCAAATGCCGACTTGGATCTCTACTTTTATCTCGGAAAAAATCACGAAAGAAAACATTTGCTCTTAAACCAATTATTCCATCATCTGAACCAGTCTTCCCAGGTGTCTTCCATCATTCATGTTGACGTCGCGAAGGTGCCTATTCTCCAAGTGGCGATGAAGCCGCCCTTCGAGAACATCAGGATCGAGATTTCTTCGAATTCCGACTACAGTATCTACACAACTTTTTTGGTCCGGAAGTACTTGAAGTTGGATTCCAGAGCTCGGTATTTATCCATCTTGATTAAACAATGGGCTGTGATTCACAAAATCAAGGTGCCAAGTCATGGAACGATGTCCGGAATTTCTTTAATCCTCATGGTTATCCATTTCCTTCAATGCGGCTGTGATCCTCCGATTTTGCCGAATCTCCAATTTGTCAGAAAAGACATTTTTTCAGAAGACATCCCGATCGAACTCCTACTTGATAGAGAAGATTTAGTTTATCCAGGTAGATTTTTGAAGAACAAGTTATTTTGATTTTTAGAAATTCTCTAACGAATCGTCATCCTGTTTTAATTATTTTTTTGTTTTAATGATTGAATTTAGGAAAGGAAAGTTTCCCGTTTAACGACGCTACTTTGGGAGAATTATTTATTGCGTTCTTTGACTATTATTCTAACTTTGACTTCGATCAAGACGCTATTAATCTAGCCGAAGGAGGAATCACATCCAGGGATTTCTTGCATATTAATTCTGACAAACGAGGGATGTACGTTGATGAACCTTTCGCTCACTTTAATACACTTCGTTCTTTGGTCGATTTCGATCTCGTTCTTCGATCCATCAAGGACGGTTTCGAACTTCTCGACGGCCCTCATCTTCATCGAAAATTCCCTGACTTCCGTCGATTAATGCACCAAGTTTTCAGGTTATAACAACTTTCTGTCGAGAGAAATTTCATACTGGTTTTTTACTGTTGTTTTATAACTCAATTTTTTTATTCTTTTGTAGATGCTATGGAAGTTGCTTGATTAGAATTGGATAAAATTGATTTCTAAAGGTTGTATATTTTGTTGAATTCTTTATACTAAAATTTAGAATTTTACCGAAAAAAATAAATGTCGGATTTAGTTTTTCCATCTTGATTGAAAACTTCCGAAAATTGAAAAAACTACTTTTAATTTTTATAATTTCGTAATTATTTGAGAAGTTTTAAATCTAAATAATTTGACCAATATTTCTGAAACTAAAAAGTTTGAAAAAACTCATTGGGGCTAATAACGACGAGGAAACAGTGTTCTATTTTTTTCACGGAAACACAAAATTTTTTTAACGGAAAGACGAAAAGAATTCAATGAGTAGAGGAGTAAATGGGAGCTAGTAAAGTATTCAAAAACGTCAAAAAGTTTCAATTCAGAATTCCAAATGCCGAAGTTCTTTCGATTTTGATAGCGAGTTTTAATCATATTATATTATTAGGAAAGTTAGGAACAAGGTTCGTTGTCAAATGTGTTTCGAAACGGCTTTCCAGGAGTTTTTAAAATCCTAAATTTCGGGCTTTCTTCTCGAAACCATACTGATGTAAGAATTATGAAAGCTCTTACGAAATGTCTTCGTCCGGATTTCCGGAACCATCCAGGAACTTCTAGAATCCTAGTTCCGAGTCTCGCTTCTGAAATCTCTCACAAGATTCTAGAAAGTTGTTGGAGTCGAAAACATCGGGAAAGGTTTAATGCAGAATCCTAAAGGTCTTTGATTTTCGCGAAAATATTCTCAAATTTCAAATTTTTTTCTTGAACGGGGTCTTTCAGAATTTTCCAACTTTTTCCAATTTTCTCCAACTTTCTCGACGGGACCGGAAGGAAGTTTGAGTCATTCCGAGATGAAAGTTATTCTCCTGGACTTTTCCATCCTAGATGAAAGTCATTCTCCTGGACTTTTTCTGTTCACCAATTTTGATGTGAAACAATTTTGAAGAATTTGATGTGGAACGATTTTAGAGAATTTGATGCGAACGATTTGAGAAATTTTGTTCTTGACAAGGTTGTAAACTGCGGTCTCCCACGCGAGTAGTCGTAATTTGCCCTTTTTCTCCCGAGGGTTTTCTTCTCGAGAGAATTTCCGAGTTCGTTGTTTTTACGCATAAATTAGTAATCACTTAGATTAATCATGTTTTTACAAAAACAGATTTCTACAATACTTCACAGGAATTAACTTGAAAATGTCTTTGGAATTTTCCAGTTAGGACCAAAACTGTAAAGTTAAACTTACTTGATTTTAGAGAATTTCAAATTGCATTTTTATAATTTTCCTTCATGAAATCTCGTGAAAATTATCTCGAGAAGAATTTCTATAATTTTCCGGTTGAGACAGAAAATTGTAAAATTTCGTATTTACATAATTATTCGATGTTCCGAAAATGTCAAGTAAATTCTGAAACCACATTTATAAGAATTAAAAGTAAAAATTTTGAAATAAAATACCCTTGACGCGAATTTCTACTTTCCGGAATTTTCTACCTAGGACCAGAGAATTGTAAAATTTTATATTTGCGTAATTATTCGATGTTCTAAAGGGATTTAATTAATTCCGAAAATTCCAGAATCTTAATGTTTTTTAATTTTTCCGGAAATCATAAACAATGAATTTTTCAAAGTCAGATATATGTGTTTGTTTTTAAGAAGTTGTTTTTCGAGATCATTATATCTTGGAAATAGTTCCTCGACTATTGTAGTATTTTGATTTTTTCAGTTTTCATATTTTAACAGAAATTTCTTATTCTGTAGTACTGTAATTCTTTTAATATTGTTATACTTCGGAAGAAGGTTCACTTTAAGTATTATAATTTCTTCAAGGTTCTTGTGTTTCAGAAGCTTTATTTTTCTAATATCATACTTCTCTGAAGCTGTTCTATTTTTAATATTATAATTTCCCCAAGGTTGTTTTATTTCAGAAGAAACTCATTACCCGTCTTATATCGGGGTGCAATTCTGGTCGATTTCACATCAGTGAGCAAGTGTCGGCATGCGCAGTTCCCGCAAGCTGTCATTGAAGCCTCTTCTTGGAGCGGAGACTAATTAGACGATCCCTCTGGCAAGGAAAGCAAGGAAGGAAGACATGCCATTGGCAGGCGCGAATCTCCCGAAAGACGTCTTCTCCACTTGGGTGTCATTTCTGTTGCTGCTTTTTGCCTTAGGCTATTACGGGAGTTGCAGAAAGAAATTGGTACTACTTATGTAAATGTCCCCTTTTTGACGGATTGACTCTTGAGTCCGCAATTTTCCATTGCGCAAAACGTGGAAAAGAAGGGAGATGCAATTGAAGCGGTGTGGCCTTTGGCAGTTTTCCTCCCTCAAATTCGCGTTCATTTTCGCCTCGATATATTATATGTAATTTCGGCTCTCGTTGGCATGCCGGAGACAGAGAGCCTCTCCCGGTTCCTTGATGGGATGTTCGTCAAGTACTCGCGGGAGGGGCTCGACGTTTCCGACTTGTGACGTGGCTCATGCTTTCTTCCGGAACCCTGGTCTATAGGGTACTTTTCTTTCACAACTTCACCCCACACCAGACACACCTCCACTAAAATTAGAGAAAAAGAAAGAATGTTAATTATAAAAATATAACGAAACCCAGTGTTTCCTCTAGAATCCGATCAATAGAGTACTTTTCTCTCGTAAGTTCACCCCACAATAAACACATCTTCATTAGGAGCACGAAAAAGGGAAGAATATTAATTAGAAAATTTACAAGGTAACTCATATTCCTCCTCAGAACCTTGTTGTTAGAGTGCTTTTCCACTATAAATTTATCCTACATGAACCATATCTCCATTAAGGATACGAAGTAAACATTACTTTAATTACAGAAACTACAACGTCACTCATTTCTCTTCCCAATCCGATCCATGAGTATCTTCCACAATAAGTTTATCCACAGTAAACACTTTTTTCACAGTAGTAAAAAATAAAAAACTATTTTAATCATAGAACCTACAACGTCATTCATATGTCCCCCCGGAACCCGGTCAGTAGAGTACTTTTAGGCCATAGATTTATTCTACGACAAGTGCATCTTCACTGGGAGTATGACAAGCAGAAGTACTTTAATTACAAATTTATAACGTAACCTGTATGTCCCCCCGGAACCCAGTCGATAGAGTGCTTTTAGATCGTAGATTTATTCCACAACGAGTATATCTTTATTAGGGATAGGGAATAAGAAACTATTTTAATTACGGACCTTACAAGGTAATTCATACTCCTCGGAACCCAGTCGGTAGAGTACTTTTCGGCTACATATGCATCTCACAATGAACGCTTTTTAGTAGGAGTACAAAATAAGGAACTACTTTAATTACAAAATAGATCCCCGTAGATTTCGCTTAATTACTAAGTTGGTTTTGGAGTCGAATTTCCCCCGCGCCTGGAAATGACCGAATCCATCGTGATTTTCAAAGATTTCGCGACGAAAATTAATTCCTAGAAGGTTTCGCAGCAAAAATTAATTTCTCGGGAATTTCACAACGAGAATTAGTTGCAGAAAATTTTCGAGTCATTTTCAATATTAAATTCCACTCGAAAATGAACGAGTCTGTAATTTTCAAATTTCCTGACATCTCTGGTTCCCTGTTACAGTATAGCCTAAAAAAGTTGTTTTAATAAATTTTTAATTTTTCTCAATACAGTAACTCCAAACTTAAGCATCTACCAATTTCTCTAAATAAATTAACCCCGAAGTTATCGAAATATTCACTAATTTTTGTCAATACAGTATTCCCCGAAAATAGGTAAAGTATTACTTCCCCCGATACAGTAATCCGAGAATTATCTAAATATTCACCAATTTTCCCAATACAGTAATCCCTAAGATTGTCTAAATATTTACAAGTTTCTGGAATTCAGAGGTCTTTCCAGGATCGGAAGTCCGTGTTTCCCTCTAAATCACTCTTCCAAACACAAAAGACGGTCGGATGTTCCTTTCTTTCTCCAACCTCACCGCCGACCCGAAAAGTGGACTCGTCAAAAATCGTCGAAAATCGAAAATCGAAAATTATTGAAAAGGAAGGAGTAAGTGAGGCTCGAGCCATTTCCCGCGTGTGGTTTCTTTGCTCCTTTGAAAAATTCGTGTGTCAAAAATCTTTTGATTCTGTTTTGCGCATTTCCTCGGCGAAGATCGACTCGGAAACGAGGCCACCGGAGGAAGGGGCTTGGAGTGCCTTATTTGAGAGAGGTCGACGCGTGTCCAGTTCAGGAAGATTTCAATCTTTTCAATAAGTTCAGAATTCTCTCTTCATACTGTAGGAATTCCCAGTGTGAAGGATGAGGTACTTCTTCGAGGCTTGTCTGCAGAGTTCTTGATTTTTATTAGAATACTGTACGGAGTTCCTGGTGTAAGGGTAAGATACTTCCTAAAAGTTTCATCTTCTAGAAGTTCTTTATTTTTCAATTTGGATACTGTATAGAGTTCCTGATATAAAGGACAGAGTACTCCTTGATGGTCTGTTTATTGAGTAAGTTCCTAATTTTTTAGCTCGATATTGTACAGAGTTCGTGACTGGAGAATAAGGTACTCTTTGGAGATTTAGACTCCGTCAACATGCCCTCAACCATCTCCTCACACTGTATAGAGTTTCTGGAGCAGGGATCCGGATAATTCCTGAAGTTTGAATCTTCTCTAATATTTCCTTGATTTTCTCTTCTTTCATACTGTAGGAGAATTCCTAATGCGGAAATCGTCCTCTAAAAACTCCAATTTTCCAATAATTTCATAATCATATTCTCTGCATACTGTGAAAAGTCCCAAATTCAAAAATTTTCTTTAATTCCTTACTGTAATCCTTCTTTATCCAAACTCAGTGTTTCGAAAAATTAAAATTGTTGAGAATTAATTATGAACTTTTTAGGTTTTTGGACGCAAAGAACAAAAGTTCACCTTTGGTGAAACCAAGAAATAACATCGAATTATCACTGGGAAAATTCCTGAAAAATGATTCCCGGAAGGGCGGTGGTCTTTGCGGATCCGGGAATTTGTCCTGATAAGGAACATTTAAGAGTTTGGTCTCTTTCTCAACAAGTTTCCACCTTTCAAACCCTCATAACTTAATAATCATTTCATTGAAAAAATAGAAAAATATTTTTATTGAGATTTCTAAAAAATTTCTCAAAGCGAATATTTTAGAATTTTCCACTTAAGAATAGGAAAATACGGAATTAAATTTTTATATTTGTTTTTCGAAATTTAGTGAGTTCTGAGTTATGGTACTTTAAAACCAGGAATTTTGCAGCAAAATTTCTTCAGCACGAATTTTTTAGGACTTTTCACTCAGGACCAGAAAAATAAAATGTAGTTTTTATGATTTTTCGAAATTCAGTGAATTTTGAACTTGATTATTTAAAACCAGGGATTCTGTAATGAAATTTTCGAAAATCGTCCTGAGAGGAATTTTCAAAGTTCCTCATCTAGAACCAAGAAGAGTTTGATGTTTATATAGTTTCCCGAGATTCCCAAGAATTCAGTGGATTCTGGAAATCCATCGATAAAGAAGGTGGTGAAGACGAGTTACTTCATTCTTTTCTAGAAATGTTCGAAAAATATTTGTCACTTCTCGAAAACGCTTGCCGTCGTGGGAAAATCGTGAGCGCTCTTCTCCCTGCTTTGACTTCTTTTGTGTCTCACAAAATTTTGTTCGAGAAAACGAAAAACGAGCAAGTGTCCCAAAACAGGCATTGTCTCACTTGAGAAAATGCAAAATTGGTCGACGATATTTTTAAAGAACTTTACGGTAGTCAAATCGTCCGAAATTAAAGTCCTAATGTTTGCTTTGCCGCCTCCTCGGGAGATTTGAGCTTCATTTCTTCGTCGAGATTTCCCATGGGAAAGCCCGAGGACGAGATTAATGAAACGGTCCAAAGGTGCGCCCTCCGGCGTTTCCCGCGCCTCGGGTTTCTGGAGCTTTTGAAGCTTTTTGAAGCTTTTATTTGCTCTTCGTTGCCGAGATTGGCTTTGATGTCCCTTCCGAGATGCCAAATGAACAATAAGATTACCGTGTTTGATAAAAACTGGAATTCTATTCATGTCCTTAGAATCCTTCTGAATCATGTGAAAAAAATTTTTAATTCCTAATTTTTCGGAAATATTGTGGAAATTTTTTAAAACCTCAAAATTTAAATTTCTAGAAAGTTCTGTAAACATCTTTAACTATATTCTTCAAAAAAGATTCCCACAATGAAAACACGAAATCCAAGTTTCTATGTGGGAGTTCCGAAAATCCGTGTCGAGAAAGATTTCGTGAAAATTATTTTTTATTAATGAACTCAAATATGATTTTCCAGGATGAAAGCAGACCTCATGATGCAGAATCTCCCGAGCCAGTTGTCCTCGGCCCTCTTGTCTCAGAACAATGGGGCCGATCGACGTCGTGTCCTCGCCCCCCGGACCTCGGAAGAAGAGGCCCTTTTCATCGCTCGTAAGTACCTTGAAAACAAAACAATTCTGGAAGCGAAACTCGCAAATGCGGTCAACGGAGGCAGATTCCTTCGTCAAAATATGCTCGATGTCGTCGCGAACGAGCTCAGCGTCAAGTTCAATGTCGCGAACAGAAACAGGAAATACGTCGAACAGAAGCTGAGAGATATGAAGAAAGAAGCTAGAAAGTACCTCAACATGGCAAAGGTACGCGTGCTTTTTTAATTAAAAAATCAACAACCAAGTTTACAATGGAAAAATTAATTCAGTTTCTCTTGTGACGAAAACACAAGCTAAAAAACGAAGAAATGATCAAATTTCTTCGTGCTGGGACAATTACCTAAAAACTGAAAGGTCGTTGGGTAAAAAATTCTATTCTCGTCACAAAATTTACTTGATTTTTTAAAATACAACCAAAAAGTGAACCTTTTCTTAAACAAATGCATTTTCCAGGGAATAAAAGTAGAAAACGGGGAAGTGATCAAGACTATCCCGAGAAACCCCCCGGAACCCATCAGAGTGATGATGGAGGCGATGGCGGAAGACCACTTGAGCTTCAACGGGACCGAATCTGCAAATTGGGCAGAGCTAGAATTTTCCGATACTGTAAATTTTTTATTTTAAAGACTGGAAACTAAACAACTCTTTTTAGACTTCGAAGCATGAAGGAAGCGAAAACGAAGACGAAGAAAACGCGAAATCTCCAGGAGGAGCAAATGCGGAATCTGTGGCCAGTACGAGCAGTTCGTCATCGATAGATCTGGGATCCATCCGAAACCCTGTCCTGGACTCCATCCAGAACCCCGTCCTCGGAATTGACACTATCCTCGGGGCATATTTTGGACAGCCAATGCTCGCTGCTATGGCTAGTTTTAATTCCGTCCAAAAGAACTTGGATTCTTCTGATTCAAATCAAAATGAAAAAAATGAAGACGAGGAAAAACAAGAAGATGAAGAGAAAAGCTTTACTTCAGGAGGGAAAGTTTCGAAAAAACCAAATTATGGAAGACTTCGAAGAACAAGATTTATTCTGAACGGTAGAAGAACGAGAACGGACGAATCTACAAAAAAAGCTGCAGAATCTTTCCGAAGACTTTGTGATTCGCTTTTCGAAAGTCTCCCGAAAGCTGCGAAGAGTTTTGAGGATGCTTGCAAACTTCAAAGTGAATATTTTCGTCTTCAAATCAGCTTGGCCAATTTCGCTTCCCAGATGCAGCAAATCAACGGATTCCATCTCAAGTGAACCAAAGAATATCATTATTTATTTTTCAAATTGTAAAAATCGGAAATTTTCTCGAAACGAAATTCTGGAAAACTTCGGAATTTTTGTTTTACCATTTCTAGAATTGTAAAAACTAAAAAATAGTTTCGAAAAGAAATTTGGAAATTTCTGGAAACTTCGGTTCTTATATTTTTAAGTCATATCTCTATAAAAATTAAAATACTAACTTTTTCAAGATTTCCAGAACCCTCAGTTCCAAATTCTTTCAAACAAAATTTTCATAAAAATCAAACATGGGCATTTTTACGGAACTTCCAGAATTTCTCCTAAAACAAACTTCCAGTTTTCGTTCAAGAAAAATTGAAATCCGAGTCAACGAACAATTCGATAATTTGATCTCCTTCGTCTCCACTCTTTGTCCTATCAAAATCTTTTCTTTTGTCATATCAGCCTGTGGCTCTGTTTGTAGAACTATATCTGGAATATAAAAGTATTTGTACCAAAGAAGTTTTCCCAGCATACGATGGAGGATCCCATTGAAAGAACAAAGGTCTCGCGACGATTGTTTTTAACATTCGCGCCTTTTTGTTGGTTGTTCGAAGCAATTATCTGGAATCATTGTGATTTGTTAAATTGTTTGATTTTGCCTTATTTTAACACTTACCTTGATATCTACCTTTATATCAAACAAGTAAAGGTCTCGCGACGATTGTTTTTAGTATTGATGCCTCTTTGCTAATATTTCAAGTGATCGTTTAGTTTTATTTCTTTGAATAATTTCTTTATTGATTTACTTTGATATCTAATGTTTTTATATCAAAGTAATAATGATATGATGGTAACCATGTCCAATATTTGTGTCATTTTGTCAACAATTGTCTTGTTTTTTCTCAAATTTTTAAGCGTTCCTTTTGCGTTTCTATTTCCATGTGTGTTGTAATGTTTGTCTTTAAATTTGGTTTTCCCACACTTTCTCCCGGGCACACTGAATTCACGGAATATTTCATCTGATCATGATCTCACACTTATGTTATATGTATTTTAGATCGCCATGGCTCGAGCAGTCCACAATTCCTCTGAGGCAAAGAAAAAGACTAGTGCACAGAAGCCGAGCACCTCTACTTCTAAGACCAAGGCCACTAATGGAAAAGTTACTAAGAAACCTACTGATTCGGGTAAATCGTCCGGAACTCCTAAATCCATGAAGTCGAAGAAGACAGTTCCCGACACCAAGAAGTCAGCTCCATCTGCCACCAAGAAGACAGCCATGGCTAGTAACAAGGTGACTGCCTCTGGCACTAAGATGACCACTATGAGGAAGTCTGCTCCAGTTGCAAAAGCGGCTGCTGACTCCTCGAAATCCGGCAAACCCATCGCGAAGAAGACCACGAAAGCACCCACCACTCCAGAGCCCTCCAAGTCCGCTTCTAGGCAACTCCGAAGAACGACAAAGAAGACTGTTGAAGATTCGAAGAAAAGCCCGGCTCTCAAGACAGCTCCATCCAAGAAATCCGTCCCGAAACGTGGAACCATGAAGCCAGAAAGAAACACTGCTATGCCTTTGAGAACACGCTCCAAGAAATGATTGATATCCAAGAAACCTACATATAAGGATAATGTTTATGAGTTAATCCGTTTTCCCAGTTTGTTTTAATTTTGGAAGTCTACAATTTGCAATAACGATTTTTGAATGATTATTTCGACACAATTGGATCTTTTTTCTTATGTTTTATCTGTCACTTGGGAGTTTGTGCGACAAAGATGCTTGTCTGGCCGTTTTTGACGAAATAATGGGCTCCATTTCTTGGCTGATCCAGAGCAATCTTGAATGCCCAAAATGATGCTTTCTTTGAAAGCTTATTTTTCAAAAATTCGAGATAATATTCTTTTTTAAAATCTTTTTTTGGATATCGTGGATAAGGTTATTTTGGGAAATTTATTTTCGATTCTGAGAGTGATTTTAATTTGTTTTGAGGAAGTTTTTAATTTTTTAGAATGACTGGTTTATTTTTAGAGAGAAAAAATTATTTATTTATTTAGAATATTATTTTCAGAGAAGAGTTTACAATGTACAAAATAATATTTTTGAGGAAAATCATCTTTGGAACATCTAAGACAATATTTACCTATTTTTGGAAAAATTTGAAACTCTTGTACTTTAATGCTCGAAGGGACTTGTTTGAATTGTATTCAAGTCACAGGAACAACTATACGTATTCGGCATATACGTATTTGGCATTTTTACGCTTCCCATGAGTGCGCAAATTGCACAATTCACACATGTCGATGAAGTGTCCATGCGCTCCCTTTGGCAGTTCCTTTTTCACATTCAGCTGCTCTTTACCTGTTAAATAAAAATAGGTTCCGATTATGAAATTGATCAGACCTGTTTTCTTAGAATAATAGGATTTTCTTCGAGAAAAGGAATAAATGATCCGATTGCGCAAAAAATTTATTTACATTTCTCTCAAATTTTGGAAAGCGATTTAAGCTTCCGGAAAATCGGAGTTTGTCAGCCAACTGCTATATGAAAAGCTATGAAAGAGTGAAAGACAATGAAAATGGTTTGATTCCATCCATCATTGGGTCTTATTTCCGGATGTCGGTTTTATTTGACTGATTGTCCTTCCTCAGGCATTCATTTTAGTTTCCTATATTATTTCCGAGCTTTTGATATTTTTAAATTCTATGTATTTTTGGTTCTTTTTATATCCAGTATTCATCTTAATTTTCAATATTATTCAGGCTCTTGATATTTTAAAATTCATCATGTTTTTTGATTCTTTAATATATAAAATGTTTATCTTAATTCCTTGCATCAATCCAGAGCTTAATATTTTCTAAATTCTGTGTACATTTGTCAGATATTTATTTTAGTCCTTCATAATATTTCTAAGGTCTTTACACTTCGAATGTTTATCTTAATTTCTCGTATTATTCTTAAACTTCATATTTTCTAAATTCTGTGTATCTCTTAGATATTTACTTTGGTATTTCGTAACATCTTCAGATTTCCTGGAATTAAAGTATTCGTTTTGATTTTCCTGCAGCATTTCGAAATTTCGAGTATTACTTTTAACTCGTAATTTTAATACTTTCGAAATATTTATTTTAATCTCTTATATTAGTTCAAGAACTATGACGTTTTTTACTTTCTATTCTTCAGGTATTTGTTTTAGTTTTTTATATTGTTTTAAGACTCTCAGTTTCTTTTTAATATCGAGCACAGTCATCAGATATTCATCGTAATCTCCTAATATTTAAAAATTCAACGTTTTAGCTTCGTTCATCTTATGTATTTCATATTTCTAAAATTCTCAATATTTAACTTGGAATACTTAGGTATTTATTTTTCTTTTTTATCATTTCAAAATTTGTTTTTCTCGATTTTGGGTATTTTTCAAAAATTCCTTTTTTGCTAATATTATGTTCGAATTTCTAACACTTTTTCTAATATTTTTTTAATTTTGCGTACTTAGTTCCAATAATTTACTGAAGCCAGCCAATCTTGCCTCTAGCAGAGCTCCACTATTAATTAGTTTTGACGTCGCTAGAAATTGTCCCATGTTTTCACTTTTGAGAAAAACTAAAAAGCTAGCATTAAATTGGCCAAATTTGAATTTTTGTTTTGATGAATTTTTTATTTATTTAAAGCTAATAAACTTTTTTTTAGTTTATTTAAATATCTTGTGATTTAAATTTAGTTTTTAGTTGTTCTGAACTTTTATTTATATATTTATTATTGAAAACATGGGTTTTTTATATTTAGAATCTTTGAAATCCTGCATCTTGATTTTGACTGATTTCTAAAATTGAAGTTTTCTCCGAAAATCCCTCAAAATCCGAGTACATATGCTTCCAAATTCAAACTAGATGATCTTTGGGATGTTTCGAAACTTCAAATTTGTAACTTTGATTAATTTGAAAAATTTCAGGCTCATTTATCTTTTATTTACTGAAATTAATGTATCGGCTTTTGAATGTCTGAAAGTTTGGATTTTAAAAATTAATCAAAATCATAAATTCAAATCTATCTTTTACGGAGGAATAACATTTCAGATTTCTGGAATTCCCGAAAGCTTTAAATTTATAATTTTGATTTATTTTTGAAATCGAAATTTTACACTTTTCTGAAGAATGATATACTTTTAAATTTCCAAAATACATAAAATTTTTATTTCTCCAAAAAGCAATACACTTTTAGATCTTTGAAAATGTATGAAAATTCTAAATTTATAGTTTTGATTTTTGAAATTGAAATTTATTTCTATTTCCATTTTTTTTAATTAAAATTTATTTGTATTTTTCGAAGTAAAGTATATTTTATATCATCTAGCGGTCTCATTTTTGATCTCTTAATGTATTTATGTCAAAGAATAATTGGTTTTTTTGCATTTCAATTATTTTTTATTACTTTTGCATCAAAATTATATATTTTGTATTCCTTAAAATATTTTCGTTTTTCATGAAAATTGTTTTTTTTAATTTCAAAGACAATTTTTGAATTTCAAAAGAAACTTGGAATTCTAAAAAACTAACTTTAAAGAAGAACTTTTAAATTCCAAAAACATTTTAAAATTTTGACGTCTCTATTGTCTGGAAACCAAGTTCATATGGAACTTTATAAATATTTATTTTTATCTCGAAAATGTAGAATTTAATATTTGTTTCTATCTCAAAAATATAAAATCTAATAAATATTTATTTTTATCCCGGAAAAATACGTGAAACTTGTTGCATAAGTTTATTCTTGAGCACGAAAGGAAATTTGATTTTGAATTTTTTCGAGAATAAAAATTTGG
The DNA here is from genome assembly GCA_009761265.1 of Halicephalobus sp. NKZ332. Lineage (NCBI taxonomy): Eukaryota > Metazoa > Nematoda > Chromadorea > Rhabditida > Panagrolaimidae > Halicephalobus > Halicephalobus sp. NKZ332. Next base: position 11,835 of record VOSG01000454.1, on the reverse strand, counting down.
GAAAGAAACTTTGAATTCAAGTTTGAGGCTTAATTTCCGACAGAAAACTAAATTTGCCAATGTCCTCAGAAAAATTTTAAAAATTTTGAATTGAATGGATTTCTGGACTTTGGTGAATTCAAAAATTTGGAACGAATTCTGAGTTTTGATTGTGAATATTTATTAGAACGAAACACAATTTTCCGTTTTTATCGTCCGATTTTTACTTTACATTTTTACTATTTCAAAACGTCTGTTTAGGAAGATTCCTGTTATTTTATACATTTCTACTGCTATGTTTTTTATTATTCCAAAAACTTCCGTTAAGGAGATTTTTTATTTTATGTATTCCTATCATATTTTTGTTACATAGGAATTTTTAATCAATTTTGTTCCAAAAATCCTCGTCGTTTTGGAAATGTTTGTTATTTTACACAAAACTGACATATGTCCTGAAAGAATAATCGAATGAGTCTTTGAATAGGATCTAGTTTCAATACTTGGAAGAAATTTTAATTCTTTTTCCAAACAACTTGATCTTTACAATTCTCGATTTTTTTGTCAAACACCACTTGATTCTTTTTGATCTTTACTTTATCCAATAATTCCTGATTTTATCGACTTTTCTTATTTTTCGTTGAACTTTTTGATTTTTAAAATAGAATGTCTCATTCTTTGTAAAACCGCTTGATTTCTTTCATTGAATAATTCTCGATCTTTATTTTGTCCAATTGGAGCAATCTGTTTGCGAAAAAATTTTCTCCCCATTGTTTTTCATTTTTTCGTTGTTATTGGGCGGGGGCGAAGGAGATTGCAATTTGTCCCGATTTTTTGATCAGTCGGATGGAATTTAAAACTTTATTTTCTTCGACCTTGTGATTATCGTCCTTTAATTTTCCACTTTTGATTGATACTTATTAAAGGTAAAAATATTGTTTATAATTTTATGTTTTAAAATGGTCAAGATTTTATATTTCGAAATTGTCAGATTTAAATTTAAATATTTTATTTTCCTCAATCTTCGAACTTTTTATAACTCACACTTTAAAATTTAAATTCGATTTTTTATTTTTGAATCTAAATCCGAAATCTCTAGAATTTGTAATTTAAATCTGTTCAAAAACGTGATTTCGAGTACTTCCTGTCATCGTACAGTCTGAGTCACCATAATTTCAAAACTCTTCCAGTATAAAAGCAGAACCTAGGGAAGTAACTCTTCCAATACAAAATCGAAAGAAGTAAAATTATGAAATTACTTTTTTCCAGACTTTTGAAAATTGGAATCAGGTGACTTTGAAAATGTCTAGTCACAAAATGCGGAAGAGTTTGTATGTTTTTCCTTTTTTCGAGGTTAGCGAGCATTGATGGATTTTAGATTATTTGGCCAAACAAAATTTTGACTAGTTGTTCGTACCTTTTTTGATTTTTTTGCGATTTTTATTTTTTTCGAATTTGATTTTTTGCGATTTTATTTTATTTTTTTGGAAAGCCGAGTTTTCGGGGAAGAGGAAGACGTTTGACAGGTGAGAATGTTGGATTTTTATTGTGTGTCCGATATTCTTGTCCCGAAAGTTCATTTTTACTTCTTCAAGATCAGTTCTCGGTTGTTCGAAAATCACTTTCTGCTTTCTCAAGATCAGTAGCTACCAGTTGTTCTTCCTCACTTTAGTTCTTTTTTCATTTTTTTGTTTTCTTCCTAGTTTTTTCCATTTCCTTTGTCTTAAACTTTTTACTTTTTGATTTCCTTCTTGCTCTTCTAAATTTAAATTTTTCTCATTTTCTTCTTATTTTTCTAATTTCATTTATTTTTTCAAACGTTTTTTTCTTACTTTTCAAATTTTCTGATTTCTGTCCTATTCTAAATTCTTCCAGTTTCTTTCTTTAATTTCCTTTATTTTCTTTCGATTTTTAAACTTTATTTATATCTTATTTTTCTCCTTTTTCTGGAAAATATTTATCGTTCTTTTAATTAAAATCTCTCAGAACTTAATGAAAATTCCCTTTAAAAACATCTGAAATTAATGATTCTAGAAATTCTAAAATTCTTCTCGAGAAAATTCCGTAAAAATATTGTTTTTGATATCTCTAAAACCGTAGTATTAAAAAATAATCCTCACAACGAGAGCGTAAAATTAATTTTTTCCATTTGAGAATCTCAGGAATCCCAAAAATTCGTCTTGGGAAAATTCCATAGAAAGTATTAGTTTTAATTATATCATTTAAAGAAACAAACATGTGGTCATTTTTTTCTATATGAGGAGTCTGAAAATTTAGGAATTCCAAAAATTCGTTTCGGGAAGATTTCGTAAAAACGCCCATTTCTGATCTTTGTGATTGTATAACTCTTCCTAAACAAAAATCAATACGATGACGCCTTCACTTGACCCGTTTTTCTAACTTATTCCGTCAACCTCTCCATCGACGAAAAGTACTGATGAAATGAGTTAATTCAATTTCGCTGATTAGAGACCAATTTATACTAATTACCAAAACTTCCCATTCGGCCCGTTACGGAAAAGTCAAAAACCGGTTTTTCACTTTTCTCTTTGGCCAACTTTTTCTTCTTGTTCCTAAGTTTTTTTCGAATTCAAAACTCATGAAATCGAGAGGAACAATCATTTTTATAAAAATCAAAAACAAAATTTTTACGAAGTTGTTTTGAAATAACTTTGAAATCTTTCAGAAATTTGGTATTCAGAATTTTAAATTTTCACTTCGAGAGCTCTTATTTAATTTAGAATTTTAATGATTGTAATTATTGTTGAAATCTCAAATTTCTTTCCAAATTGACAAATTCCAGACAATATTTTTTCTAAAATCAAACATCTGTACGAAATTGTCCTAAAATGAATTTCCGGAATGTGGGATTTCCTACTTCCTATTTTCGAGAATTTCCATCGGATTTTTGAGTTTTAATTGTTTTCAAAAATCCGAATTTCCCGTTAAATTGGCAGTGTTCCAAACCACTTTTTTAAAATCAAACATCTGTACGAAATTGTCCTAAAACGAATTTCCGGAATGCGGGGTTTCCGATTTTGGTCTCGAGAGTTTTCATCGGATTCTGAAAGATTCTAGTTTTTCGAGTTCCTCATCTTTAAAATTGTCAGAGGAAACCAGTCGGAGGAAAGAATGGCCAACTTTCGTCCCAGCGTGTCGCCAGGTGAAAAAGAAAAATTTCCTAGAATCCAGGAATATCTCTTTTTGGCAACTTGAATGCCAAAAATTTCTATGGACCAACTTTATTTGACTTTTTAAAACTTTTTTTTACTTTTTCTTGTAAAAAAGTAATGACGAAAAAATATTTTTTTAAATTAATTTTAAACTTTGAACGAGTTTTGAAAACAAAATTAGCTTAATAAATTAATGGAAATTCTGGATTCAGTTTCCAAAAATGTTATTTATTGAATTTGTCCTCGAGTTGTGTGAATAATTTAGGAGATTTGTCAATTGAGAGCAGCGAGAAATTGGACTACAATTTGAACGGCCAAGTTTCCAACTAGGCTCAATTACTCTTTGAAATTGTTTTTACTTTTCCTACTTTTTCTACTTTTTTTTTACTTTTTTACTTTTCTTATTTTGAATTCAAGATTACTTGGTCAATGTATCAATTGAAAAAATATCAAAAAATTGGAATAATATTTGACCAGTCAAATACCTATCTAAGCTCAATTACTCCTTGGGATTTTACTTTTTTTATTTTTATAAGAAGTTATTTCTAAAATTGTCAATCGAGAAAGACATTGGAAGATTACTAAAATTCTAAAATCACGAGATTCCGAGCTCAATTACTTGCTCGAATTCCTCCTACTTTTTCACTCTTCTCATATTAATCCTCTTTCTCAAAGACGATTTTTAGTTAACTTATTTTCTAAATTTGTCAATAACGAACACTCGAGTTAAACCACGACTTAAAAACATGAATTTTCATCAGCGTTCAACTATTTTTCTGAATTTTTAATTTTTGAACTTTTTTATTAGTTTTTTTATTAGGAATTATTTTGACTTGAAAATTTGTCAATTGAGAACGACAGAAAAAAAATTTGACTACAAGTCGAACGGCGTGAGTTTCCATCTAAATTCAATTACTCTTCCAAGTCCTCTCTAATTTTTGCACTCATCTCATATTGGTCTTTCGTCAAAAATACTTTGTCTTTTTAAAATTTCCAAGTTAAAAATACTACAAAAGTTAAAACTCGAATATTACAACTTGGGAAAACTAAATTATGTTTTCTGAGTCTTTTTTCATTTTTTTTCTTATTAGTCTTCCCAGGGATTATTTGTAGCTGTTATCTTATCTTTTAAATTTGTGAATTGAGAATAACGAGAAATTGGATTACAGCTCTGACGGCACGAGGTTCTGACTAGACTCAATTACCCGCTCGAGTTTGTCGTAATTCCTGCACTCTTCCCTTATTAGTTTCTTCTGGTAGAAATTATTTTAACTAGTTTTTGAGCGTATTAATTGAAAATATTGAGGAATTAACTTTTAAGGATACGATTTTGGAGTTTAACTACATCGTTGAGTTACTCTTGAATTTCGTGCTCTTCTCTCATTAATTTTTCCGGTAGAAATAATCTTAATTACGTTTTGAATGTATTAATTTAGAAATACCAAAAAATCAAATTGTAGTTTTCAATGCACAAGTCTCAGATTTGATTACCCATCAGGATCGTTCTCATTTCTTTACCTGTCTCATATTAATCTTGTATTCAAAATTAATTAAATTCATTAATTCAAAATGTCAGAGATCTGAATTTTACTTTTGGAGTAAATTCTATCCTCTGTTACCTACAAAATTACTTTTATTTTCTCACGTTTTTCTCATATTAATCTTGCATACAAAAAATTATTGTATTTTCTAGATTTATTAATCAAAAAACTAAAAGTTCTAATTTCCATTTTAAAAATGAAAATCTCTATCCCCTATTACCTACAAAAACTACTATTTTCACCTTTTTCTCATTAGTCGTCTTTGTCAGGACTTATTTTTAGCTGTTATCTTATTTCCCAAGATTTTCGGATTAAAAGAGGGAATTAAAATTTCCACTTAATTATTTACAACAGAACTACGGTAACAGAAAACATCTACCTCCACATGTTATTTTACATTATTGTTTAAATTTTTTTTATTTTTAAAATTCTTTTATTTTCTTACTTTTTTTATTCTTTTAACTTACTTTACTTTTTTATTTTTGTTCAAATTCGAAAATTTGTATTTTAATAATCTTTCAGACAATCAGAATTTTGGGATTTTGGACACTGGATGTCTGTCGTTTTCCGCTCCTGTAATTTCCCATTTAAAAAAACAAAATTGGCCTTGTTTCTCGTCAAATGGATTTCCGGTCTGACGAATTCACGTTTTTTCTGGATCCGAGAGCTTTTTGTTTAATGTTTTTATTTTTTGCAACTCTTCCGGGATCAAATCCATACACTTTTGCTTCGTACTAAAGGATTTTAAAACCATATTTTCTGAAATACAAATTGATAAAAAATGAGATCGTTTTAAATATTAATTTCCATAAAAGAATTTCGAACAAGTTTTTAAATCTAAAAAAATCTTTTTATTTCTCGATCGAAAAATCTTGAGGAAAATTTTTTTGGAATATAAACATTCGTTTAAAGTGATTTTATTTTTTTACTGATTTTTGAATTGGGGAAATTTTAAAGCGAATCTTCCTGGGTTGAAAAGCTTGTTCAAAATCTTTTCGTTTTTGAAGAAACCCTTCGAGATCGAGTTTGAACGATTTTGTTTATTTTTTACTTATTTTCAGCAAGAAAAACTTCAACATCAATTTCTTTAAAATTTGAGATATTTTTATAATTCTGATTTTTAAAATTTAGAATATTTTTATTTCCGAGATCGAGTTTAAGCGGTTTTATTTTATAAAATTTTTTTCTTGATTTCTTTGCCGGAAGAAATTTAAATCGAATTTAATCAGAAAATTTCAAGTTTTCAGGCTTTAACGGGAAAGACAGACTCGTTCAAAAATGTCTCGAGTAGGATTATTCGGTCAAATTTCCGAAATCAATGACCACCTTTACTTGAGTGGAGCCGGGGTTCTGAGACCCGAGAAGCTGAAACAGAAAAAAATCACCTGCATCGTCAATGCCACCACAGAGGAACCTACAGCGTATCTTCCTGGAATCGACTGTCTCAGAATAAGGATAGAAGACAACCCTTACGCCGTAAGATTTTTCGATTTCTAGTATTCATTTCCACAAATTCCATCTCGACAAGAAAATTTAAAAAATTCGTGTCGAGACTATTTTAAAATTTCTGTGGAAAATGTTGTTTGTAACAGTGTAAATTAATCGAAAACCATTATAGAACTTGTCGCATTATTTCGACATGGTGGCAGACAGGATCAAATCCGTCAAGGACCAAGGGGGAAAGACCCTCGTCCACTGTGTCGCCGGCGTTTCCAGATCTGCTTCTCTCTGTATCATCTATCTTGTGAAACACGAAAAAATGTCCTTAAGACAAGCTTATCATTATGTGAAATCTGCTCGTCCAATTGTTCGACCCAATGTGGGTTTTTGGAAGCAGATGGTCGATTACGAAAGACGTCTCAGAGGCCACTCTTCCGTCACCATGATGAAAACCGATTTTTGTGATTTACCTGGTAACTTATTTTTCTATGAAAATCCACTCTAGTGGAATGAGAACGAGCACTAATTTTTGTTTTTCGAAAAACATTCTATCACGAAAATGCAATGCCATTTTTTTATTATCAAAATTTCAGTCCCAGATGTCTACACCAACGATCTTCGAAAACACATCGCGAAACAGATCGAATCTGAAATACCAGTCAGGACCAAAGTGAGCGCTCTCCTCAACTCCCAGGATTACACCAAACGACGAGGGTTGTCCACCTCCGGCATGGATTCCATGAGGAGCCGGTCTGCTATCGGTCCTCAGAGACAATCTCTGTCGGCCTACAGTCCCTGGAAACATGCTGCTAGCCTCGCTCTTGTTTCTCCGGCTCCTCATAGAAGAAGAAACGAGAATCTTTTTGGAAATATCTACAACAGTTCGAGAGAGGCTTTCTTCTCTGCCTTCTGATTCTTCCTGCCCTCGACACGTCTAGACATTTCTCTGGATCTCCTTTTTTCAATTCCACTCGAGATTGTCGAAACGATTCTGCTATGTAAAAATATGCGTGATTAGATAATTCAATAAAGTGTACAGGTCCTTTTTAAAATTCAAGTCCATTAATTTTGAGTTTGAAATAAATCGATTCTTTCTTATTGTACTAAAGTGCATATGGGTTAATTTTCATTGAAGATTATTGAGGATTTATATTGCCTAAGTTTCTTCTAGAATCTGGAAACTAAATTTAAATCTGGTTGTCGTCACGAGGACCAACATCATCTATTTCTGGAGATTTCCCTTTTCTTTGGATTTACTCAAGTCGAAAAAGTGACCTCGGTGTTTCTTTTTCTCTGAGGCATTGTTTTATTTTTCCTCGACAATTTTCAAAAAAATGCACATAATTAATTTAAAAAGTTGTGAAAAAATTGTAAATCTCAAAGATTCGAAAAATTCGAGTTTTGCCAAGTCATGTATAAAAGTCTAATTTCTTAAATAGAAATTTCAAAAATTCATTTAGGCTAAATTTCGAGACAAAAAAATTTCATTATTTTATTTCACTTCTACTAAAATACAAATTCATCCTGGATAACAAAATTAAAGATTAACAAAGCCCAGAATCATATTTTTTCTGGGTAAATAAAAATTACAATTCGTCGTAGTTCATGGATTGATCCTGCATGCTTTGGTCCATCTCGTGTTTAATGATGGCGTTGAGATCCAAATCCAAAATTTCATGATCTGAAAGATTCACATTTTCCAAATCCAAAGGCAAAGAATCATCAGCTTGCTGTTTATCGAAAAAATTTGACTGACATTGTTGAGGCATCATTTCTTGGGGATCCATCGGGTTAGGTTGCCATTGATCCTGGGGAGGCATCATTGAGTCATTGTTGTAAAAACCCATTGGTTGACAATATCCATCGTTTGGAATAGTGCTAAAAATAAAGAACCATCAAAAATTACAGTTCTTAAAAGTCAGAAAAATTTTAAAAAACTCACTTCATTCCTATCTCTTGCATTGAGGGTTGTTGATTTTGAAGAATATTATCATAGGACCTCATCATGGGCTGCATAGGGGCCATCCTCTGAGGACAGATACCGTTCATGTTCTGATAATAAGAGGGTTCGAATCTCGACTCCATCCCCATTCCACCTAAAAATGATCAAAGTTAAAATTACTATGAAATTAGAATTCCTTATAAAATCTCCAGAAAATTCTTGAAGATTTTTTCGGGATCCAAAACAATCAAATTAAAGAATCTTACCATTAATATATCCAAAATTCGATTGCAAGTAATTGGAGTTAGAGTCGAACCTCATCTGGTTGGTCTTCCTCGTGATCTCGTTGATTTCTAGATTACTCAATCTTTCTTGATTGTTTAACGAACATAGAGGTGGTGGAAAGTCGGAATCCTCGAACTCATCCAAAGTAGGGGAAATTCTGGAGTTGCTTCTCGTGATACTCAGATTGCTATGTGTCCTTCGATGTAAAGTGTTGAAATTGGCATTCAAAACTTCATCCTGGTCATTATAGATGTCATGAGACATCACAGAATTCATTGATCCGATGGTGAACGATCCTGTGGAATGCAAATGACTCCTCATCCGGGCCATCTCCACACGTATCTTCGCTTCTCGTCTCTTTTGTTCCAAGAAGGATTTCGTTGAGGATTCTATCGTCGCGGCTCTTCTTCTAGGATATTTGCCTGGCTTACCATTTGATCCAGCATATGGATCAACCACCCACCAAGAAGATTTCCCGGCTCCTTCATTTTTCATTCTCACGAACCGGGAATGGAGGGAGAGGTTGTGACGGACGGCATTCTAAAAAGTGGATTTTAATTTTTAAATAAAAAAGTGAGAATTTAATATTAAAAAAATTAAAATTTAAACATACTTTCCATCCGCTAGAGCTGTTGCAACCACCTTTGTCCTTGATGGAATCGACATTTTCGATCATCCAGTCATAGATTTGACTCAAAGTTAATCTTTTTTCTGGGGAACTCGAAATGGCCAGAGCTATGAGTTCGGCATAGGTCATTTCGTCCCGAAAGCTTCTTCTTATCGTGAACTTTTTCGAGTTCAGCCCTGTGTTGTCCCCAAAACTCTCAAAGGATCCGATAGAAATACTATGATTGAGTCTAAAAAATATTACTTCAAAAATTAAAATTCTTTTACAAAAGGCATATTATCTTTTAAATACATTGATAACAATTATTTACTTGCCTGTTCGAAAAGCTTGTGTTTACTGTAGACCCCAAGGGACCATCATTTGACATGGATCCGAGTCGAGGTAGATTTTCTCCAGAAAAATAAACACTGAAAATTAGATATAAAGTTGGATGAGT
>VOSG01000453.1:6794-21004 GCA_009761265.1 Halicephalobus sp. NKZ332 | reverse complement strand
TAAACACTATATTTAAATCGGAAACAACGTGGTTCCTTTCCATATCAATCACGTTTTCGTCGTTTTAAATTATCGTAAACGAAATTGAATGTGCATGTTATTTTTTCTGTATTTAAAAGACTATAGATTACTGATTCATAAATATAAACTAATCTATTTCATCTCTTTTATAAAAATTGATACACAAGATGAGATAGAATTGTAAGCATTAATATGCTATATATTATAAATTATAAAAATGGATATACTTTACTATAAATGTCATAAAAATGAATAAACTTTATGAGATAGAGCTATACGGATTAATATGCTCTATGAGGTGGAATTCTTCTCGAGAACCCGCGCGAGCTAGAGAAACCGCAATTTTCCTGTCTTCTCCGAATCCGTTGCTCCAATGTTGTTAACTTCGTTTTGTTTTTTGTTTTTATTAATCAACGTTAGTGCTGATAAAGAAAGTGTCCTTCATGGACACGTATCAGGGAAAAATTCTCACGATGAACACGAAGATCACAAAATTGTTCTCGGTTTGTTTATTTAATTTTTTAAGTTTTTATATCGATTTATTTCTTGAGTTTTCATATATCGATTTCTATTTTCCAGGATCACATAAACTCGCCGACGAATTTGATGACTTAAGCCCAGATGAATCCAAAAAGAGATTACGGATATTGGCGGGGAAGATGGACACGGATGGAGATGGATTTATTTCGAAAAAAGAACTAACCGATTGGATCGAACAGTCCACGAAGAACTTGGACAAGGAAGAAAACGATGAAAGATTTTTAGAAATGGATACAAGTGGGTCTTTATATACAAAAACTTATTTATCATATAAATTTGTTTTCTATATGAGATTTTATTTCTATGCATATTGATCTATCATTATATAATTGTATTCAAAAGTTAATTTCAGATAGAGACGGTCAAGTTACTTGGGAGGAATACATCCAGGAAGCCTTTTATGGAGCTTCTGAAGAGGGAAAGATCGACGTCTCGAAGATGAATTTGGAAGATCGGAGACTGTTCGAAGACGACAAGGAATATTTCGAAAAAGCCGACGAAAACAAAGATGGAAAGTTGAGTAGGGAAGAATTTTCGTCTTTCCAGAACCCGGAGCTTTTCTCATCCATGCATGAAATCTTGATCAAGGTATAATTTTAAACTAACTTTTCAAGTATTTCCATTTTTAAATAATTTTGTTCCAGATGACACTTCGGGACAAGGACGAAAACCACGATGGGAAAATAGACATAAAGGAATTTCTCGGAGATGTTTTTGAACAACCGAACTCAGAATACTACGCCACGGAACGAGACAGGTTCAACAACGACTACGACAAAGACAGAGACGGATTCCTCGAAGGAAAAGAACTGAAAGAATGGCTAGTTCCGGATATACGAATTGACGCCGCGAAAGAAGCAGAGCATTTAATAGAAGGATCAGACTCCAATCGTGATGGAAAGTTGAGTGTTGACGAAATCGTGGAAGCCTACAACTTGTTCGTGGGATCGGAAGCCACCAACTATGGAGAACATATGCTCAACTTACACGAAGAGCTTTGATCTCGATCTCTTTTTACTTATCACTCGATTCAGTTTGGGTCATAAAACAGTGCCAAAGTTTGGAATTTCGAGATTTCAGAAACTAGAAAATTTCATAGTACAGTTTTATTCGGGGTTCTTGGAAATAGAAATAGTGTCACAGTCTTGATGCTTTGAGAGTTGAGGCATTTTCAAAGTACAGCTACTTTGGCTTTTCTGGAATTGAGATAACGTTAAGACTTAATTTTTTAAATTAAATAATTACGTACCTTCAAGTACAGCTGCTTTGTTCGACTTTCCTGGAGGCAGGGTAATAAACGAGAAATTCGAAACTACTTCTTGCGAAGGAACCTGGATTCAAGATTGTGCATCCAGAGTCTTGGAAAAAAAAAGTTTCGAATTGGTCTGCAAGAATAAGGACATCTGGAAGAGGACACAAACTGAAACAATGATCCTTGTGGAGGATTTTTGGAGCGAGATGAACCGGGAGTGGTGAGAAATGTCTCTGACTGAGGATTGTTTCGCAAAAGACTTTGGCGACTTTTGTTCCATCGACGGGAGCTTTGATAGCGTTTCTACAGATGTCCTCGATGACGTCGTCACGAAGAACGACAATAGTCTGATCTCGACAAAGAAACTTCGAAGGATTGGAAGCAAAATGGACGTTGGGCATATCGGAGAAGTACATGTCTTTGAAAGGCAGTTCATCTCTACAATCATAAAATTAAAAATCATTTTCCTATCAACGAAATTTTCTGAGAACTGAAATTAAAGTAAATTCTCTCAGAACAAACCTCGGAAGTACTGTGGAATCTGGGAAATCAGAAGCGGAGGGGACGAAAACGAACTGCGTCTGACGATACGATTCCGAAAATTCACGGAAGATATTCGAAATATGTTCAAATCCTTTTTTGGCAATATTCAAAGCTTTCGTCTCGTTTTCAGGAGATAGGAAAGATCCACAAAAAATAAAAGAATAAGGACTTGAGTGGGAAAATCCGTCGAGGATTTTGTAGATCATCTTCAAAACAGAGGGATCGTCGAGCCAAACATCGGACAAAATTACCACAGAATCCGATCCAGACCAATTGCCAGAGTTTTTTATTTTCGAAGTTTCTGGTCGCAATTTCGGAAGTCGGATTTCCTGGACATTGAGGATGCCGTTGTTGTACATTCCTTGGAACTCATAAATTCCTCCTTCAAAAAAGATCCCTTCCTCAAAAACAGCCTTTCCCATTCTTAATCTCAAAGATCCGGTGTCATCTTCAATGAAGTACCGATCCGACTTTTCTTTGAAAAGCATTCCTAAGATCGAGACAGAAACATTCGTTCTCGAGTACAATAACTCTATGGAAGTCAGGGAAATTGACTCAATTCTTGTCTTCACATTCATGAATCTCATTCTCAAAGCATCCATGAATTCAATTTTCTTCAAGTTCGAAGACTCGAGCTTCCAGTCAACAGAGTTGATGACTTCGAAGTTGTTTTTCTTTCCGGAATCCTTTTTCAAACAATTTTTCAACAACTCCACATCGATAGGTCGGTCGTCGATCTTCTTCTCGATAAAAATATCCACCAGCTTTCTAGAATATTCCTTCATTTCATCCAGGGTTTTGTCTTTCAGGTGATCCGCCAAGCAAGTGACAGCATCTCTAGAAAGGTGAGATAAGTTTTCATATATAATCCAATGAATTCTCCATGATTGAATAAATTTTCATTTACGAAACCCCACTAGTTTCTCATACAAATCTCTAAACTTACGGCTTCAAATTGATGTTTCTCAGCTCAAAAATCCGTTTAACTCGACGTCTGACTTCAGCAGGATCCTCCATAGTAAAGAAATAAAAATAAAAATTCAAAAAATAAGAAATCAGAACAATCGAAAACCAAAGTTCCCGCTCCGAAGTCCTCTCAACGCGAAAAAAGAAAGTGAAACCAAAACCCTCTTTTCCACACAATTTAACTGTCCCCCAAATTAAGCAAATCTCCGAACCAACTTTTTTCTCAAACGATTCAAAACTTCATCAAATACAATAAAAAACAAAATGAGACCTTTATAAAAACCACGCTGTTGTCATTTCTTGTTCCTCGGCTTCAGATCTTCTCCACAAGGCAAAAGGAAAATCTTGCTTGCTTGTCCAGGCTGATTATTTTCATGACCCTATAAGTTTAACAATCAGCTTTAAAGAACCAAAAACAAAGTAGAAAATAAACTAACTCGACTCCAATCATAACCGAGAGCATACGCGAAAATATTTCCTGCTCCATGAATAGCCGTTTTTGTAATCGGCATTTGATGTTGTTCACTCGACTTTAATTTCGTTCTTGCATCTTTATCCCAGAAACTATAACGACCATCAGCACCTGCCGTAACTAACGTCATATGTTGTGGATGGAAACATACATCATTTACAGGGAATATTTCTTGAAAACCGTTAACCAAATCAGGCGATCTGTGACATTTAAAAGTAAAGTTATCTTTACTATTGCTTGGTTCCACATATTGAATGGCAACACGACCTTCAATGGAACCTTGAGCAAATCCACACGGCTGGTTATTCATTTTGTTACGGAATATGGCAAGGCATCTCATTTGGTACTTTAGCGGTGTTTCAACGTCATGAACTTCCTTCGGTTGTCCATCTAGATTAAATATCTTCACTCTTTTGTTACCCAAACCAACAACGGCCATAGGAAAAACAACATCTGAACAAAAAACTTTTTCTTTAAGATCAATTGTCGCCAGAGCAGTCTGAGTTGGTAATTGTCTCATATCCCAAAATTTCAATGTCTTGTCCCATGATCCTGTCATCAAACAGCTGTAAGAGGATGAATTTATCCAATGACAGGTTCTAATAGGCTGATCATGAGCTCCAACAACAGCAACTTGATTAGAAGCTAGATCCCACAATCTCGCTTGTTTATCAGCTGCACCAATGAACAATTTCGAACTGTCCTAAATTATAATGAAACCAAATTACTATCATTACTACAAAATTCCCAAACTCGAATTTCCAGTAATTCTACATCCCCATAAAATACAAAGTCGGAACAAACCTCTGTCCAATCAATCGACAAAACCGGAGCTCCCACATTCTGCATCGCTTTCGCTTCCACTGCTCCGGATTCACTCACTTGCCAAATTCTCACAGTGTTATCCCATGCTCCTGCTGCCAAAAACATTGGGGAATTCTGGGCAACTGGTGAAAACTTCATATCTTGTATAGTGTCTTCCGGAGCTCCAGGAACCTCGATTCCATTCATAGGATTCGCTGCATTAATATTCGATGGAGCAGGAGCTGGTGTCGGTGCCGTTGATCCAAAAAAGGATGTAGGACGAGAAAAACTATTTGAAGTAGAACTGAAGAAACTCATCTAAAAAACTCTCTTCATAAAATCAATCCAGCATAACAAAATCAGGAACTTAAAATATAAAATCGAATTAACAAATATTATCGACTTCGACAATAACAACAATAATCTTTATATTATTTAATACAACCGTAAGATAAACTTATAAGAAACCATTTCAACGGGCGATCAGGTAGTCGAAATCCACAAAAAATATAATGGTAGATTAACCACTCACTTTGACGAATAGTAACTATACACGTAACTTGCCAAAATGGCGCCAACAGCAAGAACAGAAGACCCAATCCAAAACTTTGTCTGATCATCATTCAACCAGCGACGCCACCATTCTCCGTTCCTCTTGTACTCTTCGACCTCACGTAGTTTCCTCCTCATTTCTTCGATCTTTTGTTTTCTAAACTAAAGAAGATGCCATGTGTTTTAAAAATATTAGGGAAAGGGTTTTAGTGTGGTTTTAGATTGGGGAATGCAAACTACTATTAGCTTCTAACGAAAGTGCAAGGAAAGTTACTCGCCCGCTACCGAAATGAAATTAAAAAGCAACAAAAAAAAGCTTTCTACCGGAAAAGATCCAAGACCCGTTCTACAAGCCCAATTGCTGCATCAATAACGAACCTTTTATCCAAGTTATTGGAATCAGATGTACTTCGTCTTTTTCTCGGGGAGACTTCTGCCGGGGTTTCTTCCGTTGGATCTTCTGGATGAGCCTTAATCCAATCATTAAGGGACTGCCAGCAAAATCGAAGTTGCTCGGGAGTTTGAATCAGTCCCACTCTGTACCTTCTTATCATAAGGACGAAATCATTCATTGTCTCTGGCACTTCGTAGTCCTCATCTGTTTCTTGCTCTGATTTACCTTTTCGGAAATAATTTAACAGGGAATCAACAACGACAAAAGCACCGCTTCTTCCAATACCTGCACTGCAGTGAACCACAACAGGAGAGGTTGTTTCTTCTTTTCTCAGTTTTTCCTCTGCATCCGAGACACGTTGGCAGAAATCAAGGAAAGCGCCGGTTTCAGAAGGGACGCCGAAGTCGGGCCAGTCGATGAATTGGAAATGATAGATTGTTCTCGAATCCTCTTCACCGTCCTCCACGTAGTCCTTGTCCAGAGCTGTCAACTTTACTGTTCTTACTCTGAAGATGGAAGTCCCATCTTCCTCTTTGAACTCCAACTTGAAATCTCCGAATTTGTTTTCCTGCTGTTCCTTCGAAACAAAATAGGGGAAACATCTGAAAAGGATATAAATTTAAATTTCTGAAGTTTCAAACTTGCTTCATTGATCCTTTTTCGTAAATGTTGTTCAACATGACGATAATTCTCGTATTCTGCTCCCAAACCATCTGCCAAAAGTCGGCGGCAGTCGTTTCCAAGGGTCCCTGAGAAAGTATATAATCCCGATTTGCGAAAGGAAGTTTGAGCGGAGAAGCATTAATGAAATCCGTTTGGCCATTCTTCTTGTGCTTCAGCTTGACTCTGTGCTGATCATCTGCAAAAATGATCGAATTTGGGAACTTTTTTCGAAACTATGACTCACAAGGAAGAACGTTCTGATATCTATTTTTGTTGAAGTTGGCTTCGCTCATAGCATCTTCGTACCGAAGTTCGTACTCTTTTTCCTGCTTATTAGAGTCAATAAAGAGTTTCTGAAAAGCATTTGATATATGGAAAAGTTGGACAATTAGGCAAACCAGACTTACCCTATAGATCATATCCCAATTATTCCTTCGCTCCTGATCTGCGAAGGTATTGACGATATAGGCTCTAGTTATAAATTTAGCCGCCATATTATTATTTTTAGGTTGGAAAAAAAGAAATAAAACAAGAAAAAACAGCAGTTTGTTTAGTAATTCCAACGAGTTTCTCGGAAAGGCTTTTGACAGAAAAAAGAGTTTTTTTTTCGCTTCGGGACTCGACGCGGTTTTCCTTTCTCTGTTCAAAAATATCGCTTGCCACCTTTTCCTTTTTGAAGATCATTTCCCAGTTCTTTTTTCACAGATAATTTGACATTTGCTTTTTTGTGGGAAAAAATTTGCACTTTTACTTTTCCTAAGAAATCATTCAGCATTTCCTTTTTCTCTTTATCAAAAAAATCTATGAACATATTTTTTCTGCAAAAAAGTTATCAATTTTTTTCTGTTTAAAAAAACATTATTTGATAGGTTTATTTTTTAAGAGGATCAATTTCCATTTTTTTAAATGAAAGTTTAACGGTTTAATGCTTTCCAGGGAAACATTTTGTGTCAATGTTTTCACTTTTCTAAATAAAGCTATTTATCAGTTTCATCTTTTAGAAGGAAGAAATTGGGTTTTACTTTTCGAATAAATTCCAATGCCAGTTTTTCCTTTTTAAAATGGAATTTCAGGAATTTTTACTTTCAATTTCGAATAGAAATAAATACTACAAATGAATGAGTTATTCCTCATCGATAGAGGAACGAATTTGTCGATGGTGATGTCGGTGAGGGGATCGATTTTGGGTGGCTCCATAAACCTTCTGTTGACTTGACCTTCGGGCGTTGTTGTTGTAAACCGGAAGTTTCTCTGCTTCCGAAAGGCTTTTCCGGGGTTTCCTGTGAGCATGACGACGAGCTTGTTTGTTGTACAACTCGGCAGCGGTGGATTCGAGGGCGTTTGAGTCGCTGGGATTAAGATAGCGGTCGTTGAAGAGGACGAAAGCCCGATAAGTCTGGAGAGCTATGATCAGGACGTTTTTGCAGATGAAGAAGGCCATCGTATAGGTCAGCAATCCATGTTTCGCCATCAAATAGAGCCGGACAAGAAGAAAGGGGATGTCTTGGAGGGTGTTCGAGAGAAGGATCGCCCAAAGGTCGATGTCGTGGATGGCTTGCCAGACATCCGCTCTCTTTTTGGTGTAAATTTCATCCGTTATCGCCACTCTCATTTTCCGTGCTCTCGACAAAGTCAAAACGAAGGGGAACTGGAGCAAACTCAGAGTCCACGCAGAGAGCACAATGTACTGGATGAATTTGTCGGAATACACAGGTTTCTCCTTGAAGACGTCGAAGAACTCCACGATGTCGCTGGACATGGCGAGGTACGCGAGGAGGATCTGGGAGAGCTGCTCGCGACTGATCTTCCCTTTCGGAAGAAGCCATCGAGCCACGATGAGGACGACGAGTAGCAGTTGTTCGAGAAGCTGGAGATGCAACTTGTCCGCGAGTTGATTGTTATCTGCAATCGAGCCCGTAAGAAAGTGAGATCAAATAAGTTCTCGAAGGAGAACATTCCAAAATTTGAAATATCCAAACCACAAGATTGCTCGAGGGTGGATCCTGATTGTTACCTCAAATTGGGCAAGTTTAATACCGAAGTTCAAGTTCTCTCATTTTCAGTTCTATCTCGAACATTTTTTGCCAAGAGTGAAAAAACCGCTCTCTCCAAAGAGAGAGGCAAAAAAAGAATCACAGAGCGCGCAGAGAAACGAAAGAAACTTTCTGTTTTCTCATTGTCTTTTTCCCGCTTTTTTTGGACTTATTTTCCAAAGTCTTCCTCAAACTTGGAATTAATCATGATCTTGGATTACTTCGGTGTATGGAAAATAACTCACGTGTCTTCACTCTCCAATCACACATGGCTGTCTCTAGAAGCCAGATGGGAGGAGCTGTGGCGATTATGTACAGCAAGACACTGGGAGAAAACCACTTCCTTTCGTCCCCGGCCCTCATGATGATGGCATAGGACCCTTCGATTATGATACTCACGCTGATGAAGGCGAAGGTCCAGATTTCGTTTTCTTTCCTGACGTCCGCCGTCATCCAGATGGTCGTCAGGGAGTGGACGATGAAGAGGGCTCTGGCACAGATGGCTCTGATGATGTTCAGCATGATCCGTGTCCCCGAGTTCCCTGGTCTCGTGACGGCAAGTCTTTCGATCCCAATAGGTCTGTCAGGTCGATCAGGTCTGAGGTCCTGGTCGGACTCCGATTGGACGGCCATGGGGGACCTGGAAGGTCTTCTGACGTTGTGGTTCGGCTCCATTTTGGAAGCAAAGTTCGGAGATGTTTTGGGTTTCTTCTTCACGAGGTCCCGATTGTAGGACATTTTCTCCGCCCAGAGATACTGAAATAATGGTCTATCTAGATATATAATGGACTCCCTGGGATTCAACAAGTTCTGAACTTTCCCTTGTCAAACTCCGAAAAGTCGAACATCAGACATTTTGGGGTTCAATTTTTGGTTCCGAAAACAAACTTTATTTTTAACAATTTAAATAAGAAAGTAAAACCTATCAATCAAAAGATAAAAGTACTCACCATTTTTATTTTTTATATTTGTTTCGAAATTGAATTTGTTTAGAAAGGAAAAAGTGAAGTTTTGTCAATCGAGGTCGCGAGTCAAGAGGACAAGTCCATCGATGCCCTCAGGGAGTTTCCAGAAAATTCAAAAAGTTGAAAAACCCACAAAAAGCTCTACTGCTCCCCAGAGATCCAAGGACTCACGGATTATCATCGACTTCTCGAAAGTGGACTTCGGTCTCGAATTAGGACCATTTTTCATCCATCAAGATCTCGAGATTCATAAAATGAAAATAAATATGAAACAATACGAGCTTTTTCCAGAGCTCGGAAAGGGATAATCCTTGGTTTATGGTCTTTAAAAACTTAAGCAAAAATGTTTTGGGAAAATCTCGGAAGGTTGAACAAGGATTCCAGAAATGAAAATAAATTTCGGAATTTGGGAATTCCCCTCACTTAATTTGGAAATTCACCAATTAGTTTAAGAGAAGTTTTTATTTGTCTCGCTTGGAAATTATTTACAACAGTAGAAGATCCATCCACTTGTAATAAATTGGTTTATTTTATATACCCAAAAAATGATCGATTACTTTTCCTAAATTAATTCCACAAAATGCAGTGATCACCTATATTGTCTTCGTTCTCTAGATTTGCTCCAAATAATTTTATTGTTCATTTACATAAATTTATGCTCCTGTACTGAAGTCATTGACAGAGTTCTTTCTCAAATAACGGAAAATGAAATCTCTATAAGGTTTTACGAAGAGTAAAATCACAATGTTATCACAAAGAGGATGGAAATTGAGGATACATTGCATATATCCCATCCCGACACCCTCCTGTCCTGTCACTAAAGCAACAAGAAGGAATATGACAGGGATAGCTGCAAGCACCACCAGTAACACCACTTGGAGAATGGAAGTTGTCAACAAAGTGATGTGGATTTTTTTTGTTCTTTGGCTGTAATTGTTTGAATGAATAGCCTTGAATCCAGTGATGGTGTTTAAAAATAAAAACATGAATAAAGGAATCATGATACAGACTGTTGCGATGATAAGAGTGGCGTAATAAATAGAGATCCACATAGTAATTCTGTTGTTTAGTAAGATTGCTCCAGGGTATTTTGCAAGAAACTCCTTTCCTCCAACTATTTTCGTTGTTAAATAAGTACTAACAGTATCTCCACGAATAAAAACATCTCCGAAAATCCCAGCAACAATCAGTCCCAAGATTACCAAAATGTTCAAAACCAAATAAAAATAGATATATAATTTAGGAGTATAGAAACAATTACTTTTTCGGATCCCTTTGTTGATGGTGTAATACCTCTCGACATGGAGCAAAACTAGAGATGTGGCGGACCAAATCAGGGTGTTATTCCAGAAAACGTAAGCAAAATTTGTAAAAAGTTTCTCTTGAACAGGAAAAAATCCGGTTGTGAAAGCGATGGAGAGTCCATAAAGTGACCTCGGTTTTCCCAGAGAAACAATTATCACATTCACTACTTCTAGAAGAACGTTGACTAGCAAATATTTTTTATATTCGGACATTATCGAGGGAGATTTGTAGAAAATTAGGTAAATGATGAAAAAAGAAGTGAGTAATGTGATTCCAGAAGTGATGTCCATGATGGTGTTGAGGGTTTTTTGTAAGTCCTCGTTATATTGAGAAGAAATATTTCCCGAGGGATAAGTGGAGAGAGTAATTTCGTTGTTCATGTCGAGAGCGATCGTTGTGTCCAGAAGCAGGATCTAAAGAAATAAAAGATATGAATAAGTTTTATCGACATCAAATAGAAAATTTTATCACATGCCACATTTTAATTTACTTTCAACATAAATTTGATTACCGGGGTTAAAAAGTCCAAAATTCAACTATCTACATGAGTAGATTTTGAGGTTTTAAAAAATGAACAGATCTAGTGGTATCGAGAAAGAATACACATCATGTGTCAAATTCGGTACTATTCCGACCGTAAAGTTCAATTGCTCAAGTTTCGAAATAAAAACATTAGGAGTTTGACTAATCGTCTACGACTCTTTGATATTAGAAACTGAAGTATATTGAGTTAACTGAGAACAGGACATGCCGAGTTATAATTGAATTGATCATTTGGAAAAGGAAGTGAGATTAAGTCAACCAATTTCCTGAAAAATATTAAATTGATTGAAAGGCAGGTATTGTAACTTCGTTATGCCGAATTACAATTTCTAAACTTTTGTACTTCTTAGTGTTGAATTGAAGTATGTACAGCATTTCTGGAAGGTTTTCTTGGTATATGAACTATTAGTTTAGAAACTATTTCTCAATCGGATCTGAAAATGTATAACTTAAATTTTAAAAAGTTAAAAAAAGTGTTTATCAGAATAACAAAGTCAGGTACAGATTGATATTTAGGAGATTTTTCTACTACTATGGTATTTTCAGAAATAAGTACATCAACCGACTTCACATAAAAAGTTGCTGGATATATCACTCCATGTTCAAAGATTGAATTCATTTTTGGCTTTTGAATACAAAGTTTCACTTAAAAGTATCAAGAATAACAAGGGTGTGATTTTCTATGATGTCATTTATCTAGAAATGTACTTTAATTAAAGACCAACATCTTAAAATCCATAATGATGTTTTGAGCAAATGAATAAATCAAATTACATCTGGACCGAGCAGGGAATATTGGTATACGAAACATTAAAACATTTAATTAAAGCAATGTTAAATGTATTACAGTTTGTAATGGAAAATACAACATTTCTCCCAAGAAATCATAACATTTGAGAAAAGTTGTGTTACATATCATACAATAGTTGTCACATCTTCGATGATGGAAATATTACACAAGAATCATGCTTTTTGTATATATATTTGGATATGTTTTCATGTTATTTTTCATTCAAAAATGTAATTACAGAATCCAGTTACTCTATTTAACGATGTGAAAAATATTTTTTTCAAATATAAATTGGAGTTATTAATAAAAAATCAATTAGAATTAATCTTTGATATTATTTCAAAGCAATTGATAAGAGTGATGACCTATTTGTCTTTTTTTCTTTAACAGAACTTATACTTT
The DNA here is from genome assembly GCA_009761265.1 of Halicephalobus sp. NKZ332. Lineage (NCBI taxonomy): Eukaryota > Metazoa > Nematoda > Chromadorea > Rhabditida > Panagrolaimidae > Halicephalobus > Halicephalobus sp. NKZ332. The sequence continues at coordinate 8,759 of VOSG01000453.1, read as the reverse complement.
TATTATTCCATCATTATCAAATTATATTCCTGTGTTGGGATCTCCAACAGAATTCTTTCTAAAAAAGCTAAAAATGAAATCTCTATAAGGTTTGACAAAAAATAAAATGACGATATTATCCGAGAGAGGATAGAAGTTGAGAATACACTGTATGAATTCCATCCCGAGGATCATCCGCTCTGTCACCAAAGTAATAAGGAGAAAAATGACCGGGATAGCTCCTGATATCATCAGCAACAGAACTTGCAAAATCGAGGCTTGTAGTAAAGTGATGTGGATTTTCTTCGTTTTTTCGCTGTAATTATTCGAATGAATACCTTTGAATCCAGTGAGGACATTCAGAAACAAAAAAGTAAATAGGGGAATTATAATGAAAATAGCTGAAACAACGAGGGAAGAATAGTAAATCGACATCCATATACTATGTCCGTTGTTTACTAAAACCGTTCCAGGATATTCTGAAAGGAATTCTCTTCCTCCAACCACTTTTGTTGTTAAATAAGTCATAACGGGTTCTCCTTGGATAAAAACATCCCCGAAAATCACAGGGATAGCTATTCCCAAAGTCGTTAGGATGTTTAAAACTAAATAAAGGTAAACGAAAAACTTCGGATTTAGAAAAGAATTCTTGATTGCTTGGTGGATAGCATAGTATCTCTCGATATGGATCAGAATCAAACATGTAGAGGACCAGATCAAAGCATTGGTCCAGCAAATGAAAGTTAGATTCGTCCCAATTCCTCCTCGGATCGGCAACAGTCCATTCGTAAATGCAACAAAGAACTTGTACAATATCCTCGGCTTCCCCAAAGATGCGACAGTTACATTCAATATTTCGAAGATAACATCGGCCAACAAGTACTTTTTGTATCTGGACATCATGGGGGGAGATTGATAGAAAATCAGATAAATGATAAAGAATGAAGTGAATATGGTAAGTCCAGAGGTGACATCTGTGATAGTGTTGACGATTCTCTCAGAGCCTTCATTATACGCAGAAGAGATGTCACCGAAAGGGTATGTAGAGAGAGAAATCGGGTTGTTCATGTTAGAAGTGACCGTAATGTTTGAAGAAAGAAGCAAAATCTGCGAAGAAATGATCTCAGTGATCAAATACGAAAGTTTTCTACGTATATAATAGGTGTTATGTTTGTTGCAACGTATGAGCACTCGAATTTGAAAGTAGGCCTGGAGGTCAACCAGCTGTTCACGACAACACGTTTGAAGTTAGGAACTAAGATTTATTGAGTTGGCTGGGTATGTGAACGTTAGTTAAAATTTAATTTACATTTGAAAATACGAGCAAGTAAAATAAAAAATTCTAAAATCATCAATTTGATACAGAATCAGAAAACGTAATATTTCTGTCAAGTTGTAGCTGAACTTTGGTTCTTCCTCAACAAAGATATATTATAAAAGGATAACAAAAAGTCCAGAATTAAATCTTGGGATCTGGAGCAGATTATATCTAGTTTTCATCCCGAAACTCTTCTTTCTCGAAAACAGGTATAATTTGTAATGTTTTGATTATTTCTAATACTGAATCTGTAATGTACGATAATTGCCAAAAAGTTTTTCAATATTTCAATTATGAATTTAAACATATTTCGTAATTAATTCTGAAAAAATAAGTAATGTAGCTACTAAAAAGTCAGTGAAACACAGCCCTTTTAATAAGGATAGAAAAATGATTGATTATAGAATACTTGGATTTTCTAGTAATCTTCGAAAAAAAATTCAATTTTTCAATTTCTAAAAAATTACTAGGAAAGGAGCTATTTTTGTCCAAGCAAGTTATTGAAATTTTCGACTATTTTCTTTTTTCGAAGGAACCTTTTCTCATAATCGGTAAACGAATCATTATTGATCTTTGTTTTCCTTGAAAATCATCATTTCATTTTTTTTGCAAAAGAGCAAAACCATTTTTGTTTTAAATTTTTTTGAAATTATTAACTCATTTTTTTC
>VOSG01000452.1:0-30097 GCA_009761265.1 Halicephalobus sp. NKZ332 | reverse complement strand
ACAACGAGACTCAAAAGGAGTTTAGTTGCTAATATCTTCGTCAAAGCCAATTTTGGATATTGTACCAAAGACCCATAAATGACTATGAACAAAAAACAGGGGAGACTAGAACAAATTTGTAAAAGAGGAAATAAAACAAAGTCCAAACAAGGAGTCAATGCCTCAGGAAAAGTTGTATTTCTGTCAAACTTCCCAATCAGGGGAGAAGAGCAGAGTGGAAAAGAAAAATTAGAGCTTTCCATGATCTTATTTCAATAAAATACAACTTTTTAAATAATCCTAATATCGATCAAAAATATAATTTGTCGAACAACTAATATTGACAAAAAGTTCGCCCCTAGTACTTTCGATATCAATCATGAATATTATTCTTATTGGCTTCAATTCTGATAAAATATAATTATCCTAGCCCAAAAATTTAAATTCACCCAATAAGAACCAAAGGAAAAGGTTGATAATGAAAAAACAAGAAACGATTCCGAAATAAAAGAGATCTAGTATTATGCAATCTTGACCGAACAGAGAACAGACACAAAATTGCTGTGCTCGGGATCATTTCACCAGGAAAGAATCTCTACGCACTGTTTGACTTTTAGACAATTTCACTACAAAAAATAATTTGCAAGTTTTGATGCCCGAGAACTTGGTGTTTAACTTTAGATATTTCTATAGAAAATATATCCTAATCTATCCTGTGATTTAATTTCTAAAAAGTGAAGTCTTCTAAATTTCAAGGCATTATTATGAAACAGCGATATTATTAGAATTAGAATGCCCGCAAGAGTGCATCGATGATTTGAGAAGATGGATCTGCATTAAATGCGGTGATTGTGTTAAACTGATGAGTAATCTTATTGGATAGCAGTTCTTATTATGCTCTTGTGGGGCACAAAGGTACTCTGTTCACTGTCGTCCAAATCATTAGTCTCAGTGAAACGGGGAGAATCTAAGGCTGAATATTTAATCATAATTCTCTTACCACGTTGTTCTAGATATTTTTTATTAAATGTGCAAAATTACATAAAATAACTTTAAAAATCGTTAGCTTTGACTAATTTTGAGTTTAAAATTTAACAATATCCTTTCCTTGACTATATTAAATCAGCTGATGGAGCATCATATGAGGAAAGTTAATTGCTTACTCAATTTCTTAGAAAACGTTGTTTCGAAATATACTCACCCGATCCAGAAAAACCTAAAAATGACTGTATAAACGTTTGCTGACAGTGCATGATCTGTTATCACTTTGCCTTTGTGATTTCAATTTTGAAGCGCTTCAAACTTTAGCCAACTTCAAAATATGACTCATACAAAATATACTCTTAAAATGCCATCTTTTTCATATTCCATACAAACATTATTAATCATTTACTTAAATCTCGATATATCCGTCGATCTACAAAAGCTTGATCATTTAAACATAATTAACCTTAAAATCCCTGAATTCCTAAATGAGCATGATAGAATTAAAGATATGAGTACTGTACTCTGATGGATAGATTGTATGACTGTCACTCTAGTAAAACCTGGCTATTAGAACAGTGATAACAATAGAAATAAATTGTCCATAAAAAAGAGACAAAGCAAAAAATAGCACACTCACTATTTTTATCAGGATTATGGCGGAAGCGGGCGTATTTTTCCTAGAATACATCTATATAAACTCAGTAACATTGATAATGACTCGATTTTAAATACTCGGTCGAATAAAGTCGCTGATGAAATACATCACGCTTAATTTTTTCAGTTGAAAATGGTTATTGCTGTTGATATATTCCGCTATAATATTTCTATTAAATCAACCGAAACTGAAAATAATAATGCTCTCACATGTAATTGTAAGTTTATTCTTCAAATAAAAAACCTACCTACTTTTTCTCCTTTTCTAGATCTCAACTGGACACAAGTCCTGGAGAAACAAATTATGAAGGAGATAAATACCAAAAATTTCAATATTTGTTCGAATATAGAACTACAACATGATATCACTCAAATAATTTCCAAGAACGAATTCAAACAGAAAAATATCCCAGTAACCTATCTCGATGGAAGATCAGCGGCGCTGGGATATTATTTCACTAAACTGCAATTGAGAGATGTCCAAAAAGACGAGTACATAATCTTCGTTGAAGTCGCTCGTGCCACTTCCACTGGATATATCTACCAATATGAAGATCAAGTCTACAAACTGAGAAAGAGACTCAATGTTGCCAACGGTGGAATTAATGAAGAAATCACAGAACAGAAGTTTTTTCATCTGGTCAAAAGCTTAGTTAAAAAAAGTGTTACAAAATTCGTTATCGTCTACGAAAAAGGATATCTCAAATGTCGGGAACAAATAGAAAAATATTTTTTGAGGAATGATTATCAGTATAAGTTCATTTCTTGGTCGAAGACAGATGGATGTGAGGGACTTTTGAAAAAAGGATCTTCGAAGGAGAACTTTCCGGTATTTGAAAACAAATTGGAGAATCACATCGGATTGACGCTTCTACACAACAAGAGAGAATTCAGTGAAATCGAACACTGTAGTCAAGATAAATCTGTCAAGAAATCTGGTGAAATGTTTTTCCAAGATCGCCCTACTTCGATGAAGTCATACAGGGTTCCCAAAGCAGTTAGTTTATATCCTTCTAGAAATTCCGTAATGGGAATAGACTTTGGAACAACAAAGTGTTCAGTAGCTGTATCTAGGAATAGTCAGATAGAGGTAGTTCAAGACAATGTCGGCCACAGATCTTTTAAATCTTTCATCTCCTTCGATCAGTCAGCACCCATCATTGGTAATGTAGCTTTCAAGAGACTTCGGGACAGACCACAGCATGTGGTTTTCGATGTAAAGAGGATTGTTGGAAAGCCGAAAGTTCGAGACATTCAAGTCGATGATCTATGGCCATTCCAAGTTAAAGATTCAGAAAATGGAGTGGAGATTATCACAAAAGACATGTCTAGAGAAAGGACCTTCACGCCAACTGAATTAACAGCTATTCTATTTAAGCAGATGAAGGAAATGGCTTCAGAATTCCAGAAAGAACACAACGAAATTGAAGAGATAGAAGAAGCAGTAATCACTGTCCCTTCTTTTTTCAAAAATGAAGAAAAAAAAGCGATTAAGGAAGCTGCGGAATTGGCTGGGATAAAGGTTTTGGATCTACTAGAAGAGCCCATCGCTGGAGCACTCTGTTACATCGCTGACAAGAGGAGAAGTATGAACTCGATACCTTTACCAGACCAGAACATGCTGATTTTCGATCTCGGAGGGGGGACTTTGGATATCTCTGTTTTGGAAACAAAAAAGGGGAATATGACTGAATTGAGCAAGTCTGGAGAACTGCATCTTGGAGGAAGAGACTTTGATGCTATTTTGGCTGGACATATCTCGGATACAATGGAGAATAAATACAAGATAAAGATGCAAAGTAACAAGCAGAAATGCAAGCTGATGAGTATGGCAGAAACCGTCAAAATTGAGCTTAGTGAAACGGAGAAATCAATGTAAGTGCATACTAAAGCAAGTTTTAAACTTTATTTTCATTTCCAGATTCGATGTCAGTGAATTCAGTGACTCTGTCAACGACTCTTTCGAAATCACCCGGGAAACTTTCGAAGGACTTTCCAAGAGCCTTCTGCAGAGAATCGAACTTAGAGTGAAGGAAGCGTTGCAAAAATCCGACTTCGTGAGCATCGACAAGGTAGTCTACATTGGAGGAAGCGCTAAAATGCCCATGGTCAAGGAGACTTTGAAGAAACTGCTCCCCAAAAGTGACCATTACTGTGGAGTGGATTCAGAATGTGCCACTGCCGTCGGTGCCATGATCCACGCTCTACAGTTATATCAAGATAAAGATTGACCAGAAAAGCTTTCGAATAGAAACGATAGCCCAGGTATCTTAGGACAGAGATATTTTTTTAGGATTTTTGAGTCAATGAAAATATCGATCTCGAAATATAGTTATTGACCAGTGTTCTCGTTACAAAATACACATGGTATTTACAAATAATTATACATGTCTCAGAGATAATATATAGAATAATAAATAAAGTATATTTACCAGATGATGAATTGAGTCGCTTTCAATATAATTTCAATATGCATAGAAATTATCCTTGGTGTTTTGTTCTGAATCATCATTGAGCGGGTTCTTTTTCGAATTCCTCTTTGTACTCTTGTTTTTCCTCTTTTATCTCACTTTTTTGCATTACCCATATATTAATTCTTGCGAAACTCGGTTCCAGAACCTATGTTGAATGATAGACTCATGGAATCCGATGGTCCTGCCCCAGATCCAATTACTGAAAAGAATCAGGAGGAAGTCCCAGAAGTTGAAAAAAACGAAGACGACAAGATTGATATGATCCAGTCCTCAGAAACGGGTCACAGTTCCACTGTGGATAATATAAATCCTCCTCAAGCTAATCCTGGTTAGTTTTCTTAAATAGTTTTGTTTATTTTTGATTTTTTATAGTCGAAGTCAAGGAAGAAAAGAAAATTAAACTCAAAAGACCCTTCGGCGAGAAAATAAGATGCAGAACATTATCTCCTCTCCCGGATTTCTCCCCAAGTCCCCTTGATGATTACGATTACGAAGGTGATGAACATTATTTCGACAACAAGAATATCCTGAAACCTTTCGAGGACATGACTGAGTTCGAATCTTGTTTCACCCTCATGCCTCCCGGAGAAAAACGCTTTAGTAAGTTTCCAAATCTATATTAAATTCTGAAAATTATACTTCAGTCCTCGACCACATGATTCACGCTGCGAACGTGATGCTTGGAGAATTCCGACGTCTCAACGGCCATCTCCGAGCTCTGAACGCCAGATCCGGAAGAATCCAGAAACAGGTGCAGAGAGAGGCCGAGGTCGTTGCCAGAGGTATCGACCCTAGACTTGCTCCCAGGTCCAGTAAAAACTTAAATACAAGCGTTGCTGAAGCAGTTATTCACTTGGATGAATTTAAAGCTGAGAAAATTTTGTCGAAAAAGAAGGTGACTCCTACTATGAGAGCTCTGTTGAAGCAACGAAAGGAAGAGAAAAAGAATTCTGAGGTACGTTCTTATATTGTTTTTATTGAAATTATTTATACTGACATTATCTGTACTAACATAATCTAAATACTACTTTTGTTAACATTTTTAAATCTATGATCGTGTTTTCAGCAAAAAGAAGAAGCAGAAGCTGTGGGACAATAACTCAAGATAATGATGGAAAGAGCTTCTAAGGTATGTCTGATTATTTTTATTCATGTCATTTAAGCACTTTGTGTTAATGTGATTTTAAAAACTACATTTTCAGCAACATGAAAGCCGGCTGCTGGTCAGTGAATTCCACCCTCAGGGATTTTTTAACTTACAGATTTTATCGTTTTGATTTGAATTTTTTGTTTTGTTGATTTTAAAAAATGCAATATTAAAAACTGCTTCCTTGATTGGTGGTTATCGACCCTTTTTATTTAATTTTTCTCAGCTTTTTAAATTTAAATGTTTCTCAGATGCTCCAAGAGAACTTTTACACTGGAGGTTGGTTGTACTTTTATTTTTGGATTAGATTTATAAGTTGATGGTTTCCAGAGGATGTCTCTGCCGTTGTTTTCGATCTGGGAAGTCACTCAATCCGAGCCGGTTACGGAGGACTGCATGAAACCCCTAATGTAAGTAGGATGCATACTAGTTAATGCAGACACCAACACCGTTGTCAGTACTTGCATTAACATAGACCATATTCACTACCATAATTATTTTCAGTTCGTCTTCCGCTCTGTCTTGGGATATGCTCCACAGCCGGAATCTTCGAACAGGAAACTCTACTTCGGGGATGTGAGAATAAATGCCCTTCCAAAAGACACAGGAGAATGTGTCCAGATAATCAAAAACGGGAAAATAGAGAACTGGGAAGCCTTCGAATCGGTGTTCGACGTCTTGATGAAGGACTACATCAAAGCTGATCCAGCAACAACCCCTATATTTTTTTCGGAACATTCTGTCTATGACGAGAAACAAAGGAACAAAATCGCGGAATTGATGTTCGAAAAATTCAACTCGAAGGCGATAGCAATATGGCCGAATGCACCTCTCGTATTGTAGGTTTTCGAAAACTTTGCTTTTACGGGATTTGCTTAATGTTATATCATTGTAGACTGAGTAAGGAGAAAATTTCTGGAACCGTTATAGATGTCGGAGCTTCTGGAACAACCGTCAGCTGTGTTAACCAGCTTTATGTTTTAAGGAAATGCGAGTTTTGGAATTTCTTAAATTTAATTTCTAATTTTTTAATTTTCAGCTATCCAAACGTCGATTTTAGGAGGAGATTATCTGGCAGAAAGAGTAAAGAATCTCATACTTGAATCGAATTTGGATATTCCATATAAAAGAACAGGAAATAAATCGATAGATGACTTTAAAGAAAAAGAAGTTTTAAGTAAAATCGCAACAGAGCTGCTGGAATTTAACCCTAGTGAATTCGAACACAAAATTGACAAGAAGCATCCGCCAATTTCGGACGTGGATTACGAAGTCAATAAGGTTATTCGGACATTCACCGGACCTCAAAGATCTCGAGATTGCGAAGGATTTTTCGACTCAAAATATCTTCCGGAGGAGCATCAAGGAGCTGTGATATTGCCGGACATGATTATGAAAAGCATAGAAAATATAGATGTGGATATAAAAAGGGTGACTGGCTTCGAATTTTTTAGATAGTTTTAATTTCGAAATTTTTCAGAAATGTTGTAGCTCCTTTATGACGACAGGTGGTGTTAGCGAGACCCCAGGATTCGTGGCGAAGTTGAGGAATGTGAAGATGTCCCATAGACTTCATTATGCCGTGAACGCCTACACCGGAACCCACCACCAACCTTCCCTCGACGCTTGGAAAGGAGCTTCGGTGATTGTTGGAACGGGAAGTTTCCAGCAATTGTGGTTTTCGAAGGAACAATACACGGATTCGACAAAGCGGGAGCAATTGTATCATTATTGAGAAATGAAATATGTAGAAACTTTCTGGAATAAAGGAGAACTTGGAAATTGAGAGATTCAAAGTTATCCGAATAGCGGTGAAATGATTCTTGCAACGAAATTTACGATTACCTTTGAAAAGTTTTTCTCACTCTTTTCTATATTTTTGTAAATAATCTCATATAATTTTTTCATGTTTTCAGATAATTGCAATGGATCAAACCATAGATTCTATCGTCAGCCTTCCATGGCGCAAGATTTTGATAGGTGGAGCCGCGGCTTTCGCTGCCTACGCCGTCTATTTCGATTACAAGAGAACTACCCATCCTGACTACCAGAAACATATTAGAGAAAGTGAGTATCTGTCTCACCATAATCTAGTTATGTCAATTTAACTCTTTTAGACCGAGCCAAGAATAATAGCTCCACAGCTTCGGCCGCCCAGGTCACCTTGCCGAATCTGAACAATCCGGAGGAAGTTCAAGCTTTCTTCCTCCAGGAAGTCCAGATCGGAGAGGAGATGATGGCTTCTGGTTTGCTTATAGACTTGTTTTATATATGAGCTATGCTTTTTCAGGAAATCCATCGATGGTGGCTGAAGGAGCGGAGCATCTGGCCTATGCCGTCCTGTTGTGTGGCCAGTCCGAGCAATTGTTGGCGATTTTCCAGCAAACTTTCCCACCTAATCACTATCAACTAGTTATCTCGAAACTTCAAGTTGTCAAGGAACGTGTAGGAGAACATATTTCTCGTAGCGGTCTCGGTCAAGGAATCGGAGGAGATCATGGTCCATCAGTTGTTCCAATCGACGACGACGATTTGGAATAAACGGGATTTGAATGGATTTAGTGATCGCTAGAAAATATGATCTGATAATTGTTGATGTTTTATTTACGTAATAGATTTGTTTTTATATAATCAAGGAGAGACAGAATGGATTTGTTTGCATCCACATTCAGAAGGCTCGTTGAAGTTTAGGATTCTGGCTTCCGGCAACGTGCCCTCTTCGCAGTCGTTCAGTTCGATTTTCTTGGTTGTTGTTTGGGTGGGGATGCAAGCAGAGTCCTCGCTTTCTTTGTTGGGAAAAGCATGAGTACCTTTCTCCGAGGTTTTGCAGATCCCTCCGCAGATGGTGACGTGAGCGATTCCTTTGCACTTTCTTCCGTTGATGTCTTCCTTGAATACGGGAATAGTATAGTTGTCAGGAAAGCGGGTACAAGTCTCGTGTTCTGTCGAGAGAACGAAAGAAGTCAGAGTTATCTAAAGTAGTTTTAAAATGTAAATAACTAAAAATTTTGAAAATAAAAATAACCAAAAACGTTGAGCGAATTTAATGAACTTACAGCAAGAAAAATTAATATGGTCTTGAACATTTTTTTGAAATCCACTTGACTCAAAAAACAAAAGTTTTCTGATGATTCGAAGGGAAATTTGATATTTCCAGTTTAAATCGATTCCTAGGACAATTGTGAAATTTCCGATCAAAAATAATTGTTTATTTTTATTAATCTTTCAGAAATCAAGAACAAAGAATTTCAAAAATCCCATCTCTCACATCTGATCCTTGGACTTCGGAGTTCTGTCAGATTTTGACTTCAGGATTCTGCCTGATTGTCGCCGGGTTCTTTGAATTCAAGATTTCGTCAGATCCTCTTCAGAAGACTCATAATCCTGTAACAAACCATTTCAGTTTTAAGTTTCATAAATCCCCTTAAAACCGATCTGATTTCTTACCTCATTCCGCAATCCCATCCAAAGCAGAGAGAATAATTCCTCACATCTCACTTCCAGCACAATTAAACACGAAAACCTCCAACCAGCAGACCTGGCTTCTAAAAAAGACAAATACACCTTCTGACCTTCACTTATAAAGCCATTCGGACTCCACCTCGCTGTCATCTGTCAACGTCGATCACGACCGCTAAAATCTGACAGCAACGGTCAACTGACAGTCTTTAAACAAATAAACATTCATTAGGGGCACTGAGTAAAATTCAACAATTCTAACGAGTTTCTAAGATCTACTTGAAATATGCAATGAGATTGGAAATAACAAGATCCTAATCTAAGTTTATAACAAGTTTACTTCTGCTCCTCTTTCTTATCTTCCTTAGGGGGTTCAGAAGAGGCGTTCTGATTATTGGCATTATTCTGTTCAGCCATCTTCTTGTAAGCAGCCTCGAAGAGCTTGAGGGACTTGTTCTGGAGTTGACCAATGAGTTCACGGACTTCAGTAGCCTTCAAGTTGTCCTTGTCAGCCAACTTCTTGCGGAGGTTTTCAATTTCCTCCTTGATAACCTTGGCCTCCTCAGCATTGATTTGATCAGCATACTCGGTGATCTTGGTGTCAGTGTCGTGGACGACGGATTCAGCTTGATTGATAGCTTCGATGAGTTCCTTACGTTCAGCATCTTCGGCAGCGTGCTTCTCAGCTTCACGGATCATGTTTTCGATCTGATCCTTGTTCAAACCACCAGAAGACTGGATAACGACTAAAACACCAAATCAACATCGCCAAAACAATCCAAGACTTACTCTGTTGTTCCTTTCCGGTTCCACGGTCGCGAGCAGAGACATTGACAATACCGTTAGCATCGATGTCGAAAGTGACTTCAACTTGAGGGACACCACGTGGAGCTGGAGGGATACCGACGAGGGAGAATTGTCCAAGAAGCTTGTTATGCCCAGCCATTTCACGTTCACCTTGGTAAACCTTGATTTCGACTTGGGTTTGTCCATCGGCAGCAGTAGAAAAGACTTGGCTCTTCTTCGTTGGAATCGTAGTGTTTCTCGTGATCAACTTAGTCATAACTCCACCAAGGGTCTCAATACCAAGAGAAAGAGGAGTGACATCCAACAACAAAACGTCAGTAACGTCACCAGCAAGAACGGCTCCCTGGATAGCTGCTCCAATGGCAACAGCTTCATCTGGGTTGACAGCCTTACTCGGTTGACGTCCGAATGTCTGCTGGACGAGTTCCTGAACCTTGGGCATTCTGCTCATACCACCAACGAGCAAAACTTCCTTGATGTCTGACGCCTTCACCTCAGCATCGTGAAGGGCTTTACGGCAAGGCTCAATAGTACGTTTAACCAAATCGTCAACCAACTTCTCGAACTGAGCGCGGGTAATCTTCAGAGCCATATGCTTAGGTCCAGAAGCGTCCATGGTAATGTAAGGCAAGTTAATATCGGTTTGAGTGGTTGAAGACAGCTCGCACTTGGCCTTCTCAGCAGCTTCACGGACACGTTGCATAGCCATGGGATCTTTATGAAGATCCACACCCTGGTCCTTCTTGAATTGGTCAACAAGGTAACGGACAAGCGCGTTATCGAAATCTTCACCACCAAGGAATGTATCACCATTTGTGGATTTAACCTCAAAGACACCCTTCTGGATTTCAAGAATAGAGATATCGAAAGTACCGCCTCCCAAATCATAAACGGCAATGATCTTGTCGTCGGATTTGTCGAGACCATAAGCGAGAGCAGCAGCAGTAGGTTCATTGATCACACGCAAAACATTCAAACCAGAAATTTGACCGGCATCCTTGGTTGCTTGACGCTGAGAATCATTGAAATAAGCGGGGACAGTAACGACTGCGTTAGAAACACTGGTTCCGAGGTAGCTCTCGGCGGTTTCTTTCATCTTCATGAGGATGTAAGCTCCGACTTGAGAGGGGGAATAGACCTTGCCCTGGGCTTCGACCCAAGCATCACCATTCTGGGCTTTCACGATCTTGAATGGCACAACTTTCATGTCCTTCTGCACCTCTGCATCATCGAAACGACGACCGATCAATCTCTTCGTGGCGTAGAGGGTGTTCTGGCTGTTCGTCACGGCTTGACGCTTGGCGGGAGCTCCAACGAGCCTTTCTCCTTCCTTCGTGAATGCGACAACGGAGGGGGTTGTACGGACACCTTCGGCGTTCTCGATAACTCGGGCTTGCTTTCCTTCCATGACGGCAACACAGGAGTTGGTCGTGCCCAAATCAACTCCGATAACCGCTCCGCGAATTGCGTCTGACCTGAAGTGGATACGGGTGAAATGGAGATCAAGGAAGCGGGGTTTCATATATGGAACGGAACTCACTTCAATCTTCTGCTCACATTGTAGAAACTGTTCGTGGCCAGCTTGTTCGCTGACACGACGGAACGAAACATGGAGAACATGATTGCAAGCTGTATATTACCTGAAATACACGAGAAATTAGTGACGAGGATCAAAGATGGGAAAACAGTAATTTCGAAAGAAGATGATGAAATACACATATTAAAAAACACATGACATCCCGACCTTAAATATGAAAAACCACGACTAAATCATGTGAAATAGGTTAGTTAACGTCCTAGCTGTAAGAATGATGTAAAAAAAGGAGTAAAACAGTAAAACAAATAGCAGAAGACGGGTTCCAGAACCCTCGATGAAAAAAGAACAGTGATAGGCTATACGGACAGACGCTTCTCTAGAAAAAGCTTTTTCGCGATGAGAACCCCGGAGAACAAAGTGCACTTCCTATCCAAGTCGACCAAGGTTCGAAATCAAAATTTTAATTTTCCGCACTCTAATGTGACTTTTTAAAAATCTTTTTCTTACTAGACACGAATTACTGTTAAACTTTCTCTTCAACAAATAGCTTGTTTGAGTTTTTCATGTTGAGAAGAATTCTTGATCTCTGTTTCAGAAAGCTGATTTTTTAAAGGAAAAACTCTAGACTACGATCTTGAACCTTGACAATGAATTCACTTTAAAAAAATATAAAACCTATTGACTTCGATTTCCTGAAACTCAAAGAAAGAAAGATATTTCTCAACTTCAAAAGATTGTTTTTAGTCATTTTTATTTTCTTATCAACTAAGATATTAACATTACTTCATAAAAGATACGAAAGAGTTATTCTTTGTTCTACTTCTTCTTGGGAAAAGACTTCTTTGATCCAGTTGATGTAGACATCCGACTTTGAAGGTAAAATCAGATGGATTTTCTCAACATTCTTGACTAAGATCAGAATTTTTTTGACTTCTGAATAGAAAATATTTCTATAAAATTTAATGTTAATCGACTTAATAGTTCCATTGAAGCTCGACAGCATTTCCGTCTTCGAGGAGGAATGTTTGGCATCGTAGAAAACTGTGACTTTGTCAGCAACTTCTTTGAAAATTTCAACAAAATTCTCTGGAAGAAAAGAAACCCGTAATTTCGTTTCAGAATCGAAATTCAAAAAATCCATGAATTTCCTGATATTTCTTTCCTCGGAATCTTCTTTGAAGTCAAGGAGGGATAACCCGAGAGATCCGTCTTCGTAAAGGACTGTACCTAGGTGCTCAGGATAGATCTCCCTTACCATAACTCCATGATGTCCGATGGTCGAAAGGTAGTTCGATTTCGAAGTGAAGGAAAAGAAATGACGGTGGATTTCTGGAGGAAGAAGTTGGATGAATCTGTCGTTAATTCCATAAGGAAGGATCTCGAAAGGAAAACTGGGGCCCTTGAGGGGATTTCTGGAGCCTTGTCCGGTGGAGTAAGTGGAAAGATTAGCGATATGCATAATTTATTAGAAGATGGAGAAAAATGAAGAGTGGGAGAACCAAATGCTGATTCTCTCTCAAAAAATAACTCTGTTCACGCATGTTCCTGCAGACGGCTCCTAACACCCATACCTCACCGTACAGTATTATAGCATGCCCCCAGAGGTCCTTTCACTTTTTTGTTTTTGAAAACTATTGAAGGAATACAAATTAATGTATTTGATAAATTTACTGTTTTAAGATTATACATTTATGTACAGAAATCAATACATTACCCCTAATACACAACTTTTTTATAACTAGCGGTATAAGCTTCCGTCTCGACGTTAGTCTCGGCTCTGACTCTCATGGTCATATGGTGGAAGTCCAGCTGCTCATACTGTCTCTCGAACTCTCTGATATCCAAGTCGACTCCCTTGCTTCCGACGTCGAAACTTCTTCTCAAAAACTGCTTCAGGTGACAAACAATTTTGTTACCTCTGACGAAGCCCTGTTCCATCATGGAGTACCCTTCGCTGCTGGTGGTCAAGTAGGCAATATGGACTCTGGGGTCTCTCCTAGTGGAGTTTTTCACCGGCATGAACCCATAGTCGCTTCTGATGACATTTTTCGCACTGTCCAAGAAGGTATGTGTGATGTTCACTGTCCTGGCTCCGAACTTCGGAATCGGGTTAATGGCAAAGTCGATGAGATCGGGGGCTGGAAGATCCCTCCAATGCCCGGACACTTGGCCTTCCCTCTCCCAGAGTCCAATGAAGTCTCTTACCGGCCGGAGGTCCCAGGGAAGATTGTTCATATCGTATCCTGAAAAAACATGGTTTTTTAAATTTCTTTAAAACAAATACGTACTGTCCTCATATCTGCAGACACTGCCTCCGATGAATATTCCAAAAAGCAGGAGATATTTGATCATTGCTGACTGACCTGGAACGAGAGATAAACAGATTAATAAAAATGGATCAACCGGACGATCACTTTCACTTTTATGGCTTTCTTGGATGGGTGGATAAACCGGTTAAAAAAGATAACAAAGGAGTTCCAAAACTGCTATGCTTCGATTGTGGAATAAAGCTAATTTTCTTGAGATTCCACTACGAAAATAACCTTCTAAATTTTTCGTGGCGAGGTTCTCAAATTTGGGGATTTACAAAGTAATTTTAAACTCTAGGTACTCGGAGATTTTTCATCTGCAGTATGAAGATAAATAACAAGTTCAAATTTAAAAAAATAATAAATTTGGATTTAAAATACTGAGAAAATTAAATTCGGAAATAAAAACAATGATTTTAGATAAATTGCGCAATTTCTCTCTGAAAATTTGAAAAGCGAAAGTTTCAGTTTCATAATTTTAAACCCGTTTTTCAAAAGATGATCCACGAAAATTTTTCGAATTTTCTCAGTCAGTGGGAACTAAATTCGGAAATCTCATAGTAATTACAAAACACAAATTTTATGGTGACTATACAATGAAAGGGAAGTAAGTTTTGTCCCAAACAATCTTCCATATCGAGACAGAAGTTGGTTTTTGGTTTTATTTCCAGTTAAAGATGAATCAATTTCTCCATTTTTCTTATTTATAGAAATATTCCTCCAGTGAGGATTCTTAAATTAATCAATAAAAATCCCTACAAGAAAAGACACTTTATCCTAAAAAATGTTTCAAAGACAAATTCAGTTTCAACTTTCATACTTCAATCGAAAAGTAATACAAATTAATTACTCTTCTTATTATATACTAAATATTTCCCAAAGATTTCCAAAAGGTCGGAACATCTCGACAAATTCATCTTTTTGATTTTTCCAAGGGCAAAGAAGAGGCGTAAAAAACGAAACTGGTTCCGTGACGGCGATCTTTTTCATCTTTTCTATATTAAAAAATCTGGAAAGAAGCAACTTCATATCCAATTTTTTTCGAAGACGCCCAAAACTAAAGGGCAATAAATTTGATCTATCATGGAGTCCAGGGACTTTGTCTAGAGTCAGTGATCCAGAACGTGGTCGGGTGGGAGTTGATTCGATTAACGCGATGGAACGGTTTTCAGGTTTCCAATTAGTTCTGGAACAAAATTCATTGTGTAAAGGATCAGATTGTACTTTAATCTCCAAGGTAAGAGAAAGGGTAATGGACAGGGTAAGGATAAGGGTAATGATAGGGGTAATGGAAGAAGTTTGGAAAGAAATAAGAGTAAAGGTTCGGTGAAAGAAGTAAGTCGAAATCTACAAGTTCTTTAATTCAATATTTTAAAATATACTTAAGCTACTTCCAATGATCGAAAATATCATTGCCCTTGTTATTTCTCTTATTTTTGTTTAAATTAATCCATTAATTTTCCTTCATCTTCACATTCAGAAATTTTATTTTCTTAATAATCTCACTTTTTCTGTTATTTTTCACAACTTTAAAGCTTATCATAATTTAACAACTGTACACTCGTTTCTTCGAAAAAATACAACTTTCAAATCACTTTTTACGAGAAATTCGACTAGTTTTTAATGTTTGTTACTACAGAAATTAATACAAGATTGGAAAGTCGGGAAGTTGTTGTAGTTTCCGTTCGCTCCGAAGTAGGAGAATCTCCAACAAGATTGGATTTCGTCGGACCATGCGAACCTCGGCTTGTCGTCGATGCCGGAGGCGAAGGTTCCTGAATCGTCCTTAAGGGAACAAACGTACTCTAAAAACATTAAAGTTATTTTTTTTACCAAAAATTTAGATAACTTATTCCAATTAATTTATTTTGATTTAAAAGTAAACTTACCTTTAGTCGGACAACAGATTCCGTTTTGACAACTGTGTTTCTCAGGACATCCATCGGAACATTGGATATATTTTCCGTTCGGGATCAAATATTGAGCCCCACATTTATCTGCCAAGACCCATTGTTTACCGTTCCTGATTTGTTCCCCAGTCTTTTTGGAAGATGAACAGGCTTCTTTGCATTCCTGAGCCGAGCTAAATTTATTGGAATTTCCCCCACAGCCCTTGTAGAAGAACGGTTGGCAAACACTCATCCTTGAATCGAAGTAGAACATTCTCGATGACGAATTTTCGCTACAAGATTCCCCTGTGTCTCGAGAAAGAGAACAGTCTGAAAAATTCTTTAAATAATTTTAAAAAAAAGCTCTGAGATGAAAAAAATAAATTCAAAGAATTCTTTTTTGCGAAAAGGAAAGTCATAAGGGATCCTTTATAAAGAATTGATTTTGACAATTATGTTATAAAGAGAAACTTTATTATTTCTAACCAACTTTGGGTCTCACAAAATCCTCACCTTGTCCATGAATCACAACGATGAATCCAGCCAGAATGAATGGAATGAAGTTTTTCATCTTCCAGTCGATTGATTTCCGAAAATATGCTCTGAAAACTACTTTCAAGAAATTAATATACTAGTCTAAGTTTTGACAGAAGGCAAACAATTGATCGAGTACTTTCTCTCCAAAAAGGTCACGCCTCGCGACTCGGGGTTGAAAGATTATGGAAAATCGGGGGTGGGGAAAATCAGGAAAAGTTGCTTCAAGTTCCGTCTAGAAAAAACTTGTTCGTTGATAAAAATAAAAGAATAGTAAACAGAAAATATCAAGTTATAGACGAATTGAGTTAAAAATAACGAAAAAAACAGATCTTTTAATGATAATTTTAAAATCAAATTTGAAAATGATCTTTTTAGAGTATCTTTAGACAATAAAATTCAGTTTTATAACAATTGAAACAAGAAGTCATAAAAAACAATGGTCTTTCGAAAAATCAAGAAAAACTAGTTTAAAAATGAATAATGAAGGAAAAAAGCAATAAAAATCTTTGTCCTGGATTCTTGGATCCAGATTGCACAAGACGTATTCCCACGTAATTTTTGTCTTCTACAAACCTGCCTTTATTTTTAAAGAAGAAATGTCAACAATAACTTCGACATGTTTTCATTAAACAATGTGATCTGTTTTTGGTCTCAGGAAGAAAATGGTTAAAAACCATGCTACAAAAAAATCAAGGGAAAAATGAGTAAAAAATCGTTTCGACACGAATTTCTGGAACTTTCTGAAAAACTGACTCTCAAGTGTAGGAAACAAAGTTCGAATCTCTGTTATGGAACTCGTTTTTATTCAATAATATTTTCATAAAAATTACATCGTCATGAACATAACAAAAATTCTTTGAAAAGATCTTGACGCGAATTCTCAGAATTCATGATTTTCAGTCCTTTCTAGAAAATTACAAAATTCCCTTTTATTGAAAAATAACTTTCATTTCTTGAAGATCATTGGTTTAGTGAGAATATCGTCCATACTTTCTCTCCGAAAGAAACCCTAATTTGGCCCTGTACAATACTGCATGCAATCATTATAAGATCTGAAGTTGTTGAAGTTCCCTTCTGTCCCAAAGTAGGAAAATTTGGAACACTGCTGGGTACTCGGGTTGAAGGCGTATCTCCCGATGTGTTCGAGTTCTTTCCCCTCAAGTTCCTTCCCAGAGTCGTACCTCTGGGAGCATACTGTAGACTTCGTTGGACAGCAGTAGGTTCCGGAACAAACGTAGCCTATTGGACAATTGTCGTTCGCTCCACACACTGTAGGTCTGTTGATGACGACGGAGAAGATGGTGTTACACATTTGAGCTGAAAACCAAACTTTCGTTTTGAGAAAAGTCGTTTTTAAAATCCCTACCGTATCCATTGATGAACTCCTTTGTGGTTGTTTCCATGAACATAGGATTCATTGTCGTAGCACCCACTGCACCCTGACCAACACCTGGTGGCAGGGGTCTGTTCCCTCCAATAAGGGTTCCGTTGGATGGGACAGCCATGGCTCCATTGCCCACCATCATTGGATTAGCAGGGTTGACTCCCTGTCCTGTCATGGGTCTGGAGTTCTGAGGAGCTGTTCCTTGTCCAACATTCATGGGGTTCTGAGGAGCTGTTCCTTGTCCAACGTTCATGGGGTTCTGAGGGGCTGTTCCTTGTCCAACATTCGTCTGATTTTGAGGAACCGGTCTAGAGTTCATCTGACTTTGACGAATAGTTCCTTGCCCAATATTCATCTGATTTTGAGGAACTGCTCCTTGTCCTACTGGAGGATTTCCATTGCTGTTTGTTCCTCCTCCAATAGGGGGTTGGTTACTGTTGTTTCCGTTTCCCGGTCGAGCTCCAGTTCCGATGTTGGGACCGTTGATGATACTCGCTCCAGGCTTGCAGATGTTGTTGCAATCAGTCGGCGTGTTGAATCTATTTGCATTTCCTCCACAACCATAGTAGACGAAAGGTTGACAAGTTTCTAAAGCAAATCGAAATTAAAAAACACACAAATAACTTTTTCAAGTTAGTTTGAAATTCTAAAAATAATTCTTATTTTACTAAAACGCTTTTTAACGAAACGTGACTTTTTAAACTTTTCACGATAGTAAATAATTTCGTGACAAAATATAACTTTCTAAAAAATCCGTTAGTGAAACCCAGTTTTTATATAATATCTTGGCAAAATATAACTTTTTAAAAATCCTTTAGCAAAACACGGTTTTTAAACATATTAAAAACTCACTAGAAGCAACGTGGTAATAGTAATACGTCCTCGGCTGGAATCCGTTGCAGGAATATCCCTTGTTTGGAACGTAGTTACATTGCTGTACCTGAGAAGCAACAAATTCGACAAAAATAAAAAGGAGAAGAGTCAGGATCACTTTCATTTTTAGACACAAATGAGGAACTAGTCCTCCTCGACCTTTTTATTGAGGTATCTCTGGCTTTTGATCGGAGCCAGTTTGTCGAGTGAATCGTTCACATTCTTGCTCCCACGTCTCTCCGCGCAATGAGAGGCTGGAATGAAAACAACTCGAAAGGTAAGCAACTCGACAGACAAGTTACTCGATCAAGTAAGAAACTCGAGAATGAATAATCTAGTTTGAGTTTTTTTATCCACAACGTGGCCGGTGATAGAGGTTCTTGATCACGAGCGAATCCACATTAACGATAAGGATTCTCGATAGTGAGTGGATTCAAAGATGAAAAAGCATAGATTCATGTCATCGATGAAATCCTCAATGACGAATGAACTTTGAAAGCGAGAGATGAGTCATTTTGAGAGTTATATCAGTAATCTAATCGAGACCAAGATTTATTTATAGAATTTACTTTACAGAAAAATTCCTCTTAGTCATCACTAGAAAGTCTAGGGATTCAGTGGATAATTTTAAAACCATAATCTTGAAAAATTCTCGAGATGAGTTCTCAAAAAATTGTTTTCATAATTCTCGATTAAAAATCAGAAAAAATCAAATCAATTTGGAAATTGAAAAATTCGAATTTGGATTTTTGTTTGTAAATAAAATATCAAAAAACTCGAATTCCAAAAATAAGGTTCTGGAAAGGAAATTTGTAATCAAATTCTTTAAAAATTCATGTTGCAATAGTTTTGTAGCAGTTTTTATTTCTTATTTCCATGCTGTCATAATTTCGAAAAAATTAAGGCACGAGTTCCAAGAAATTCGTCTCAAGGGAACTTTGCAGTAATTCTCATCTCTTATTTTTAGTAACAAAGTTCTAAAAATATTTTAAAAAAATAAATGAATTATTGAAAAAAAACAAAGAATTTTATTTTCTAAATTTAAACTCTTTTTTTAAACCTTTTACATTATATTATTTATTTAAAAATTTATACGACTTTTTAATCTTTGAATAAAGTTTTTTAGTCTTTCTTTGTTCTAATTCTTGAGCAAAATTCCCTCGAATGTTTCTATCTGTACATACTCCAAAGATTATCTTGAATTAATGGTGCAGAGAATCACGCCACTGTTCTTTTCTATGGCCTGTCGAACCGGAACCCATACACCATCTGCCTTTTCCCTCGGTCTATTCCGTATCACTTGAAACAAAACTGGCCGACTGCCAACGAAAAATAAAAGAAAAACCACGTGGTTGTAGTTGAGAACGGGCAATGATCAAAAGTTTTTTTTCTTTTTGTCTGGGGAAACAGGTGGCTCTGTGGATCCCCAACGTGATTCCCTTCGATATTTTAAAATCCTTTTTTCTTTGTATTTATACAAATCCAAGTGATCATGTGAGAATGATAAACAAAGGTGGAGTTCTTTTCAAACCTATTTTAAAACAAATTTCTTTGAAATAGAGCAAAATAAAAAAATTTGTCTGGAATAATTTTAAAAATTTAATTTGACTTTTTTCGACCTTAATTTCGAAACATTTCTTTATTAGTGAGAATTCTGCAGCTGTAAAAACCTTCCTGAAAATCTAGGTTTTAAATCCTCCGTGGAAGCCTAGGCAAACACATCTCACTAAATCCCCTCTCCCGAGTGACCGGTGGGTTAACTATAGTCTTCAGCAAGAGTTCCATCTACATTTTCGTCCTTAATGGATTAGTTCCATCCATACGTAAGTTTCCTAAATTAATTCCATCTGTGTATTTGTCTTCAATATATTAGGTATAACTACACACGCGTCCTCAATAACGCAATTCCATCTGTATAAGTTTTTTTATGAACTAATATAATTTATATTTATATCACTAATTACTGTTCCATTTTTGTGTACCTTCAATAAGTCAATTCACTCTCTATACATACATTTGATAATTTGTTCCCATCTGTACATAAATCATCAACAACTTACCTTCACCTATCTTTTCTTCTCTAGCAGACCAGTTCCACTTATACTCAGGTCCTTTACAACTTTATTCTACTTGTATACACACTTTCAAACAATTACTTCTCTGTACATTTATATTTCAATTCAGTTCCATTTTATTTTTATAATTAATTTCAGATGGGATTTTATTTCGGATTGATGTGTTCCATCTGCTCTCCGAAAATCTTTGATTTTTCTTCTTTTTCGAATTGCCTCAGGGAAAACGTGTTCATGATCGGACCACTTTTTGCTGACCATCAAATGCAGGAACTTTCGAACACGAGGAAATTTCGAAAAAAAGTGATTTTTCTTTTTTGAAAATAGACTTTGTCCTTTTTCCATCCCTGGTTTTTTTGCAGAAAAATCGATGGAAAAGTTGTTTTCATTGATTAGCAAGGTCAAAGTTGCTTTATTGCGATATTTTTCATTGAAAATATTTACTTTTTGGGCAAATAGAACTTATTTTATTTTTAAAGTCCTATTTGATGCTATGACGAAAAAAAGTAAAATTCACTTTCACTCCGAGGTCTTGCTTGATCCAAAAAGAAATAAAGCTGATTATTTCAAAACTCTGCAATTCTATAACGAAATATGAAATTGGTATTTATTTCGAGATTTCAAATAAGCTAAGAGCGAAACAATTTTCTTTTCAAAACTTTAATCGCATAATTTTTCCTTAATTTCGTTGTTTTCGAATTAAAATAATGTTTTTCTGGTTTTCGGGTTCTGAATTAATTTTTTCTAGATGTACAAACTTACAAAAAATCATCGGCGCCAAATTTTGATGTCTATTTTTCCTCAAAAAAGTCGACAATGACCTTGACAAGAAATTTTTTTTGGCTTTTTTCTGAAAAAAACATTTCGGAAATTTCTATAATTTGTCAAAAGAATAGGAACGTGACGATTTCTCACTCCATTTTTATCACCAGGTTTCCCTGCTGACGAAAAACGTCTGGGGGGAAAGTTATCTTTTTTCGAAAAAATGTTTTCAGAAAATAACTCCTTGAAAAAAAACCTTTCGAAGGATTATCTTTCCCAGAAATACATGTTCATATTAATTTTAATTTTAACATAGAAATTACTTTTTGTGAAAGATTTCTGCAATAATTTAATTGCAAAAAAAATCGAAATAAAAATTTTTGTTTATTTAAATTTCGAAAATTGTCGGGACTGTTTCGTAACGATGTTCATTTTTGGTTTTTTCAAACACATGATTCCGTACGAAAAAGGCTGGAAGAGGACCAGGAAGGTCCCTAATCCAAAAGAGTCAAAAACTCATGACCAGTTTCGCTGAAACTTTGGTTCATCACGTTCTCGTATGTACATTAATACATTTAGATGTTCCTGATAATCATTTTCACGAGGTAGGAAATAAATTTACGACGTCTCGTTAAAAGCTATGACGTTTCAAGAGAAAAAGTTTCAATGTTTTTATAAGATCCTTTTTTTGATTTTTATAAAAAAATTGTTTAACTATTTTTTTCTTGAATTTCTATCAGGAGATTTTTTCTATTTCTCGGATCAAGTATTACAACCTTAATTGCTGTCTTCTTACTTCCGAAACACTTCAATGATCATTCTGAAGACCAGTTTTCCCGACTTGGTTCACGTTCCATTTTGGCGCTTTTTTATTTTTTTGGTGTAAAATCACGCCAGTCCAATGTGATTGACACTCCTATGTTCATAGCTTGAATTGTTCTTTCAGTAGAGTTCAAGTTTTCATAGAGAACCGTACAATCAGGTGGTCGCGTGGTTTTATCAAAGAAATTCTTTCGAGAGGGAGGTCTGACGTTATCATATTAATATAAGTGCTAGTTTTAATAGCGATATCAGCGTCGATAGTAGTATACATATAGATTGTTCTTTGTAGTAATATAAAAATAGATTTTAATGTTGTTAGTGATATTAATATGCATATCAATTTTAATATGTAGATGTCAATATTAATGTTAGTATGCATATTAACGTTACTGTTCATGTTGACAGACACGTTAATATTATTATCTCCCATATTAATATTATCTCTAATGACCCCGTATTAGTCGATCAAATACGAGATATAGGAAATTATTGAGATTATTAATTTTAAAAAATGAGGTCAGTTTAAAAAACGAAAGCTTCCGTTGTGTAAAAAATCCCTAGAGCGTAAAATTCCGGAATTTAAGTGATTCTTCGGAAACAATTCATATCCATATAAACTTTGGAAGCTTTCCAATTTCAAAAATTGTCGATGTAAATTCCGAAAACCGTCCATATAAATTTTGGAACTTGTATCAATCTAGTTTTCTGATTCTTTTGTTTCTTATTTCTTTTGCTGACTGTCGGGGACCGATCGTCAATTATTTTTCCTATTTTGTTTTATAAAAATCAGAAACAGTCATTCTACAAAATTCTCTCGACATGAATTTCCGGAAAATTTCATTCAATTCAGGAACACTCTAGGAGCTTTTACAACATTCCGGTGCACATGAATTTTGGATTTTCATTGATCAAGTTTCCGTCTTTTCCATTCAATGCTTTTGAATTACTCACTAACTATATTAGTATAAAGGTACAACGTCCTTCTGCAAGGGGATTGTCCTGACACGAACTCCCAGGACCATCCATCGAATCCTAACATGAATTTTGAAACCTTCATTGATTCAATTCCGTTGTTCCTTTGTTCCTTGTTTCTTTCGCGCACTGTCCTCGGACCAATCGCCAATCGATCCATTTCATCCTTTCTGTCTATGCAAACATCCTTCACATTTTCTCTTCACGCTTTTTTCCTGTTTATTACAAAAGGTTTAACGGGATTTCCTATTTAAGAATATTTATTCCCGACTATATTTGACCGTGTCCGATCTTTTTAATGATGTTTGACTTTGTTTTTCGATGGTCAAGAATCGAACGATGGAAATTCCGAGTTTTGGGAGATTTTTCAACGAAAAAGTAGATTTTCTGCGTGACATCGAGTATCCTTTAATATAAATTAAGTACTATTTAATATGAATCAAGTATTCTTTAGTATCGAGTGAGTATCCTTTAACGTGCATTAAGTATCCCTAATACGAATTAAGTATTCTTTAATTTAAAGTAGGTGTTTTTCAACATAGACAAAGAATTTTTTTATATAAACTAAACATTATTTAGTATAAATATTTTAGGCGTGGATTAAGTACTATTTAATATAAACTGAACGTTTTTAATACAAATTAAACATTATTTAATATCAACTAATCACTCCTTAGTATAGATTTTTCCTTAGATTATTTTGTTTAAGTCGGATGAGAATTTTAAAAAGGAATATATAAATAAAAAATAAATGAGAAAAGCATTCATTGGAAAAAGGGAATTTCAGAAACATTTCTCCTCATTTATTTATTATTTGTATCTCGTGTTCAATAGTTGTTTCATTTCAATTGATAAATTTGAAGCTAAATCTAATAAGATTTAAACTTATACACCTAACGAAATTTAAAATTATGTATAAACCTAGAGTTTTTAAAAGCTGTTTTCGTATAAAATTTATTATGAAATAATGTACTCCAATCGTCCTTTATCATTTTTCTATTATCAAAACACATTTTGTTTTTCCGTTCAGATCAATGTGTTTGTTGAAAGACCGAGAAGCTCGAGACAAATCGACGTGTTTTTTTTTCGAAAAGTAAAAGTACCGGGACCACGAGACTTTCGGGGTTCCCTTCACAAAAAACACATGGCCGATGTTTGGTCCTCAAAAACGTTCCTCTTTCTTGATGATTTCCCGCAAAAAAATGGAACTTTGAGCTCACGTGTTTTTGAACGTGAAAATTCTTTCCGCCGTCCGGAAACAATATTTTTGGATCGAGAATTTATACAGAATTTATTTTCTTAAATGTTGTATTATTATGAATGAGATATTGGATTACTTTTAAACGATTAAATTCTCACGAGATCTTGTAAAAAATGTCCGCTATCGATTTCAAAGCAGTTGTTTTTCTTTTTAAATTGTTTAAATTCCTTACCGAACAAAATATCTTATTTTTTAATTTCCGCAATTATTCAGGCTAAAAATCCACTGAGATAATTTCGTGAAAGATGATTACTTGGTTTTGGTAAACTTGATAGTTGCCATTTATTCATTTTCCGCCACAAGAATTGGCTTTTGGCAACATTTACATTTCGCTAAAATTTAATTTTCGTCTTTCTCGACTAGAATCTTCTTCAAAATTTTCAACAACGAAAATCCCAAGTTAGAAGTTATTACGAAATTTTTCGAAGCGAGTTTTCTATTTTCTTATAACGTTGGCAAATCATGGTTAAATGAGTGTTTTCGATATTGGACTCCTTTGTTTTGAATTTCTTTTCGCGCATCTGGCTTCTCGGGATGCATAATTTCCTCATTATTTTCCGTCTTGACTAATACCAGGATTAGAAATCCCAAATCCCTCTTCGTCGAGATCCTAATCAAGAAATTTCCTCAAAATTTCGAGAGAATTATGTTCTCCGAAAATCTGTATAAAACCCCGTAAAAAGTTAATTTTTCGATGTTTTTGAATCCATTAATTTTTTGTAAAATATTTTAAACTTATGTATCGATTTAGTGTAGCTGCAAAAGAGCACTAAATTTATTCTTACACTGATATAGGAACTCCTTTCCCGACCTTTCGCTGACCAGTTCCCATAGTGGTCCGTCCCAGGCTCTACCTTCCGTCTTCTCTTGTCCTTTTCATCAACAAGCTGGTGCCGTTTTTGTTCACTTTGCCTCCGGCGATGCTTTCGAGGACCATAGAGCTGCCTTTCTTTCTCTCTTTCCAAAGAACTTGTGGTCTGTTACATCCGCTTCTCATTTCTGACCACTAGTTTCAGAAATTGATTTTCGGATTACTTTCTAAAATCGTTCTTTTTCAACGGATTTTTATATGAAAGTTCTATTGAACTTAATACTTCTTATTTTTTAATTTCCATATATGAATCATTTTTTCCAACTTTTCTTTACAGATTTCTTGATGGGCGTATTTTATAGCTGTTATAACGAAACTTGGTTAATTGATAGTGGAAAATAGATTATGAGATAAGAGTTCGAGTCCGGCGGTACTTTGGACATCAGACTGATTTAAAAGAAATGTTTAACGACCTTTAACCAGCTGTTCGTCGGATTTTTCTCATTTTTGTTTTCCTAAAATATTTTCGAAATCTCTTTGATTTTTATCGAGTCATCTGAGATTTGTGTTGAATTTCTTCCAAAAAATAAGTATTTTGTGCAGAGGTTAGGAATTGATGTTTACTTTTACTTGGAAGTTTTGTTTTTTACTTGTTAGCCGCTTCAAGATTATTTCTTTTTCGCTAAACCGCCTTACCGATGACGAAATTTGTGAATGAAGTTGTATAGGAAAGTTTTCGATATAGATTTTATTTAAAA
This sequence comes from Halicephalobus sp. NKZ332, assembly GCA_009761265.1. Taxonomy (NCBI): domain Eukaryota; kingdom Metazoa; phylum Nematoda; class Chromadorea; order Rhabditida; family Panagrolaimidae; genus Halicephalobus; species Halicephalobus sp. NKZ332. The sequence goes on along the minus strand of VOSG01000452.1, from coordinate 4,603 downwards.
ATCGCTCTTATTTGTTTCCATGAAATGTTTTCTTGCGTGATGGGATCCTTGAATGTGAGTATTTCGGAAAAGTTCGATATATAAATTCCGGAAATATAGAGGGCTTTTTTACCTCCCATTATGAAGTGTTGTTTTACGTGATGATATTCGTGAATTTGAGTATTTTGGAAAACCTCGATATATAAATCTTGTAACTGAGAGAACTTTTTTATCTCTCATTACGAAATCGTGCTTTGCGTGACGAAATCTCCAATGCAGTCTCATTTCCAAATTTACAGGGTCAAGTTTGTTTAAATTCCCTCCTTTTATATTTCCCCAAGGCTTATTGGGCAAGCCGAATGTTAAAGAAGCCCCCCTCCTCTGGTTGTAGTGTTGCAGTATAGCCGGCGGGTACTCCACGGGTTTCCGAATTGACTATTGTACTAATACCAGTGAAGCAAAATGAATATCTTTCATTCAGCTGTGGATAACATCCGTTATCTCTACAATAATATGAATTCTGCCACACTTTCTGGTATGTTTTAGTTTCCTTCTGTATATAGGGTTTGTCCATATATCAACTTTTGACTTTGGTGTTCCGGAATTGTTATTCATCAGATCTTTTAAATATCATTGTTCCAGGTGCTATTGACGTCGTCGTGGTAGAACAACCTGATGGATCCTTATTATCTACTCCATTTCACGTTCGCTTTGGAAAGTATGGTGTTTTCAACAGCAACGAAAAGTACATCGACATAATGATAAATGGTGAAGAGATCAAGGTGTTGAAGATGAAACTTGGTGAGAACGGAATTGCTTATTTCGTCCAAGAAACAGAAGAGACAGACTTTCCGGCGTATTTGGCATCGAGTCCTGTTCCCGGAAGTTTGGTGGACTCTTATATGGATGAAAATGTTAGAAAGTTGAAGAAACAACAAAAAAGAGAATCGAGAAAAGATTATGAGAAGAAGAGGAACCCAGGAGGAAGTGAATCTGTTTCTAGATCACCGAGTCCGACTCCAAGGATGTCGAGAAATTTGACTTTTGATAAGAATCTGGATTTGGATAAATTTTCGGATATGGACAAAACTCCAGAAGCGGCACCTACTCAGCAGGAAATCGATCAAAAAGCAAAAATGAAGCTGGCTTTTTCGTCGAGTATTTTTTCTACACGTAGATATAGATCTCTCCCGGACCTCTCCAGTATAAGTAATAACATGATTCACACGGAATCGACTCCGGCGTTCCAAAAATGTCATATGAGGAAGATGACTCTGGGGAATCTAAACCCAAATGACACGAGTTCGTTGAAGCCGCTTTCTTTTAATTCTACTACTTCAAGAAGTTTATCTTCACCGAAAAAATCAGAGGACCTGCTTAAACCGGAAAGAAGATCATTTAGAATTGAAGATGGGATAAGAACGGAACCAACGACTCCGGTGAAATCAGTTACTTTTGCTGGCTCGGAAGATTCGGATTCCGATGGATCGACTACAGCAGGAACTGGAGAACTGCAAAACCCTACCATTGGAAAGAAACCATCCTCAGCGAATTTGGATATGATTGCGGATGGGGCTTTGTCAGATTCTGAAGTTGATAGGACGAGGAATAATGAAAGGAACAACGATACTGTATGGAAGTGGGGACAGTTCCCAGAATCATCGAAACAGCAGAAAAAAGAACAACCTGCAAAATCAGATTCATATTGGAATTGGTTTTCATGGGGCAAACCAGCAGAACCGAAAGAAGAAGGAGTTTATTTGACAGATTTGATGAATAAGGATAATTCGAAGGAATTGGAGAAATATTTGGGAACACAATCTGCACCATCTATTGGATCGAGTACAGCCGATTCGGGAAATGGTCATTCTGCAGTATCACCAGCATCACCATCGGCATTGTCGATGGATTCGTTGAATTCTGATGTTACGGATGCTTCGACACCTACCATGAGTGATGTTAAAAAGGCGTTCGAAAAAAGTGTCTCTGGAAAAGGAATACCGATTGAATCAGGAAAATTGAGACAGAAAAGTGGGACATCGACAAGTGAGGCTTCTGGCTTAAGTGATGATGAACCTTCCATGGGGAGAACGAAGTATATCCGATCTCTGAGATTATCTAGCGATGAATTAAAATCCTTGGAATTAGAATATGGACCAAATGAAGCTAGATTTAGTATCACCACGAAATTTCAGGTTTGTATTTGGTTTAAATAGTATTTTCAGTATGATCTCGGCAGAATTTAGAAATAGTCTTAGTGTATTTTAAAACTAATGTCAATATGCTTTAGGGTACTTCCTGGTGTTCTTGCCATATCTACCTCTTTAAATACACTGAGAAACTGGTGATTTCGGATATTGATGGAACGATTACGAAATCCGACGTGTTGGGTCATGTTATTCCGGCTATTGGAGGTCAATGGGCTCATGCGGGTGTTGCTGAACTCTATACGAGAATTAAGGAAAATGGATACAAAGTTATTTACCTCTCGTCAAGAGCAATCGGACAGTCACATTACACGAAGAATTATCTTCAAAGTTTGGCCCAAGGATCGAGAAATCTCCCTGATGGACCTGTACTTTTATCTCCGACTTCGGTCTTGATGGCATTCAGAAAGGAGGTCATCGAAAGACGACCAGAAGAATTCAAAATAGCGTGTTTGTCGGATTTGAAGGCGTTGTTTCCTGTCAAACATCCATTCTATGCTGGATTTGGCAACAGAGAAACGGATGTGAAATCGTATGCCTCGGTGGATATCCCACCAGAAAGAATACTGATAATCAATCCATCAGGAGATGTTAGGAGAGCAGACCATATTGGTTTTGTTTCGTCATATTCGTCGATGGCAGTGGAAACGGTAGACTATTTGTTTCCACCATTACTGCCATGCAAAAGAAAACTGTCGTATGACGGAGAAGTGTTAGAGAAAGCAGAAAAGATGAGTACTAACTTCACCAAACCTGAAACATGCTCTAGTTTTACTCATTGGAGAACAGTTCCAGAAGAAATTGTACAAGTTGAAGATGAATTGGCAAATTATGAAAAAAGAAGAAAAGAAATGGCTGAACAAAACAAGAGAAGTGCGAAAAAGAAGAAGTAAAAACTTGTACATTTTGTAATTATATATCGTGATTTTGAAATTTGCCAAGTTTTTGTTGCAAACATTCTCAGTATTAATAGCATGTTTTTTGATTAATATTATTATTATTATTCCGTGAAGGTTACGGCTTCCGAGTGTTTTGTTGCGAGTATTAGTGCCTCGAAATAGAATTGGATAGAGTTGTATTTCCCTGTAAATAAAATAATAAAATAATTGAAATTATGAAGTTAGTGGGAGATGGGGTGGATTTGCTTGGAGTTTTGGAGGAAATTAATTTGAGCAGGGACTATATTGAAGAGTCACTGTTTGAATCTCCCTCGCTAACTTCGGAGCATCGCTAGTTATCATTTCCGTTTTCTCGTTCGCTTGTGTTCTTATGTCACAATTGTAAATTCTGTTTCATCGCTGCTGTCTGACAGGTTTTACTATCTTAAAAAAGTGAGACTAGACAGAATTATCGGAAAGATTAGAAGCACTTCGATCTATTTTGTAGATTGTCGCAAGGAAAGCGTACACATTTTTATAAAGTCGTAATTTTAAAGACGAGTCACATTTTTTAAATAGCAATATGTATTTATTTCCAATAATAAAAAACTCAAACACTGTATTATTAAACCAATAGCTTTGAAAGAATGATGAAAGACCGCGACAATGTTAAAAATCATATACCTGAGTCAACATGTCTACTCAACTGGCGATCTCTCTTTTCAGAGACCAGAATTAATAAAAAAATATTTATTTTTTTCATGATAATTATTTTTCTTCATAGAATTGTAAAGCATGAATCATGGCTCCGACTGCAGTAGAGTACTCTTTATCCACTCCATAGTAGTATTTACTATTAGGGAACAGGAGCCTCATTGTTCTCTTGATCATAGGCATCCTTGAACTTCCCCCGATATAAACTATTTGGTCGATCTTCTGCATATTAGCTCTGTGTAATGCTTCTTTCGCTTGAAGGTTGATTCGGTGAATAAGACCTTTGGAAAGATTTTCAAATTCATTTCGAGTAATTTCAATGGGTTCTTTTGCGTCGTCACTGAATTCGGTGATATCGAATCTGAAAATTGAAATGAAAATCTAAAACTTGTTCTAATTAGAACTTACGCTGACTTATCAACTCCATCAAGATTGATTTTCAAGCTTTCCACCATACTCATTAGCTTGTATTTCTGTTTTTTAGTCTTTATCTTTATATTGTATTCGTTCTCCATTATATTTAAAATATAGTCAGCTAGAACAATGTCAAAGTTCCTTCCTCCAAGATAGGGTTCTCCAGATCTGCTAATTTCGTTCAATTTACCGTCTTTTACCTGTATGATGGAGATTTCCAAAGTTCCTCCACCAAGGTCGAAAATCAGTATATTCTGGTTTTGTAAATGAGTGGAATTTAAAACTTGTCGTTTGTTGGCAATGTAGTAGAGGGCTCCAGCAATAGGTTCTTCTAATAGATCTAGGACCTTTATCCCAGCAGATTCCGCAGCTTCCTTAATTGCTTCTCTTTGGATATTGTCGTAGAAGCTA
>VOSG01000451.1:0-30149 GCA_009761265.1 Halicephalobus sp. NKZ332 | reverse complement strand
ATTAAGTGACGGCCAGCAAGAACGAAGTCGTATCCTTCGATAACATTGGTGAAGTTGGATTCATCCGGAGCAGCTACGGTGAAGACATTGATGAAGGAGTTTGAGTTCAGCTCGTACATGTGTCTCATGAGCCCTTCATAAAGTGGAATGTAAGTACTGTTATCGTTGGAGTTGGCAGCCATCTGAGCGGCACTGGTGAAGATGGATTCCACACGTCCGACATCTCCTCCGAAAGCAGTTCCGAGAGTATGACTTCCAGTAGAGTTGATACCGACAACAAAGTATCTGGAGATCCAGTCTCTGTGGGAGCTACCAATGTCTCTGATGAGTTCACCGATATATCTGCTGAGGTCGTTTAGAGCAGGGGCGTTTCTGTTCGTGATATCGAGAACAAACATCATGTGACGGTTGTGGATGTTGAAGTTGACTTGTTCGTTCTGCTGGAGACATCTGAGGTATTCGCAAGATTCTCCTCCAGTTCCAGGTGGACATTGACAATATCCTGCCGGATTCAAGGTTCCGTTGTTGTAGCAGACTCGTGTAGTACAGTAATCTCCAGTCCATCCAGGTTGGCAGAGACAAGTTGTGTTTCCTCCGTTTGTTCCGTTTACTGGGATACCTCCGTTCGCGCAGGTTCCGGGGGGAGGTGGGGGCGTGACTCTGTTCGCAGCACAGTAGAAGACACCAGATCTCTGGATTTGATTTCCCAGCATGTCCTTCACGTAGATGACGAAATAAAGGTTGATTCCTTCTCTGAAGCAATAGAAGGGCGGGAACCAGATTTCGTAGCTACATCCACTTCTCCAGACTCCGTTGGAAGCCATCACGAGATTTCTTCCTTCTCCGTTTCTGCCTCCATCGGTATAAACAATGAGTTCGGCGTTCACGTTCCAGGGTTCTCTGACGGGATAATTCTCGATGTGAGCAACGATGGATTGAGGGAATCCTATCAATGGCTGTCTCTCCGGGGCATCAAGAGTTATAGTTGGGGTAATTCCATAAACCATGTGGTAGTCTTGGCCATTAGTTGTTGGAGTTGGGTCTTCAACAGCATAAACTCTCACACTGCAGGGGAAGTTGATACTGCCCACAACAGGAGTGACAGTCCATGTTCCGATGTGGAGACCTGTCACCCAGTAGATGTTGACTGCACCCAAAGAGAAGCTTCCAGTGACTTGAGCGACACTTCCATCGGGGTTATTGAACTGTACATTAGTAATGTTAGCTCCCTCGATGACGACAGTAAGTTGATGGAAAAGGGCGTCGACGGAAATTGGGATGTAAGACGGGACATTCTGGCAAACTCTCTGGTCGTCCGAGAACATCAGATGGGACTTGTGATAGGTGTTGGACATATGAGTGTAGAGGAGTTGCGAAACATTTGCTACATTGGCGTTATTGACGAAACTGGCAATTCCGCTGAATCTGAAGGAAGTCTCTGCGACTGCTCGGAAGCCAGGAGATTCGTAGTCGAATGGAGGACATCCGGTGCTCGGGTCAGGTTCGATGTAGATGAAGTTGATAGGAGACATGAAGTAGCTGTTCAATCTGCTGACTTCCTCGGCGAAAGCAAGATCTTCAGGCAATCCATCAGAAACCACATACAAGGGGGACTTGTTCGAGATGATGAAAGTTGTGAGGGCTTCCAAGACAGGGATAAAGAAGAAATCTGTGCAGTTTCCACTAGTGTCTGATGTTTGAGCGGCCGCGTTGAGAGCGCCGACCATGTCCGAGGCGGTGTAGTACATGTTCGCAGTCAAGTTGTTATTGTTGAACAGAATCAACCCAAATTTAGAGACGTATGGAGGATCGTACTCGAGTTCGGAGGTGATTTGTTGGACAGCGTTGCTGACCTGGGTGATAATGGAAGCCATGGATTTTCTCGTTCTGACGATGAAAGTCAGAACTGGGCTTCCGACGAGGAATCCAGATCCAGCATCATCTGTACATTGGACGTTCTGACAGTGAGATCCGGAAAATCCGTCGGGACAGATACAAAGACTGCTTCTCGGTACTCCTCCGTTCATACAGAGAGGAGTTCCACAATAATTGCCTGTGTAGAGAGCGTTACAGTAACAGGTCTGTCCTCCGTTGGAACCAGTGATCGGGATACCTCCGTTGAAACAGGTGACGTTTCCAGGTGGAGTGGTGGGCTGGGTGTTCGCGGGGGTGGTTGTTGGGGGCAATCCGATTTCACAAAGGTATCCGTGGGATCTCACGAAAGTGTGGCCTTCGAAATCGTATCCTCTGATTCTCGCGAAGAAATATCCTTCAGAAGGACAGTAAAAGTCCCCAGTGTAGTAGGGGTAGTGGCACCCGTATCTGAGAAGAAGCTTGACATTGTGAGGACTAGCGGCTTGGCCTCCGAAGAAGGATGCTGTGGCGAGGCTTCCTGGGAACTCCAATCCTACAGAAGCTGCGATAAAGACAGTTGGGGTGTTCGTGAAGAAAGTGAGGTTGAAGTTCGGGAAATCGTTCTTCTTCGCTGTGTCTTCGTATCCATTGTATGCAACTCCTCCGATTTCTGTCGTCAAGTAGGTCCAAGCCTGAAAAGTTGATTACTAAAAACCGAAAACTAATATTTTGTGAAATATTTTTAATACGAATTTCCACAACTTTTGGTTCCATACTCTTAGATCCAAAAATTCCCAACACATTCCGAAAAACTTTGGTAAATTCTGGAAGATTCTTGAATCTTCTGGGAAATTTGTCTTTTTAATTTTGTGATTAAATGTTTACATTGTATGTGGCCAGCAGGGATCCGGCAGGGTCATCGGCACTCAACTGCACGAAGTAACTTCCTGGAGGGGTGAATTCGAAAGTATACACTGATTGTTCTTGTCCGATTTCCTGGGCTGTTGGATAGATGATGCCTCCTAAAATTCGCCTTATCAAAAAATGTCCTTTTTCCAAAGTCATAAAATTAACTGAGCACACTTTTCCCTAATTAGGTGAGAAAAACTAAAACTCACCGCTAATGTTAACCAAAGTCATCATTGGACGGATCGGTCCTGAATCTGACTGAAGTTGGAATTCTTGACCGTGCATGGTGAGATCGACGTAAATCCAGAATCTTTGAGTCGCATTCGTGGCGTAGTAGAAGTCCACCGTGATTTTCTGAAAAAGTCGAAATTATTAAAAATCAAAATTTCCTTGAAATAAATCTCCGAAATTTCTATGAAATTCTAGTAAAGTTAAATTTTTAAAAATAGTGGTTACCTGTGGGAGTGGATTTTCGTGATCGTGACGGTTCGTGACGTCACAGATGGGAAATTCACAGTCAGACCCAGTGAATCCGGGGTCGCAAGTGGGGTTCCCGAATCCAGCGGCATTGGACGACACTAATCCATGGCTTTTGTGAGATTCCAGATGAACAGCATCTACATCACTTTGCTGTACTTGATGGAAAGTCTTCTTGATGTCCATCTGCTGAAGGGCTCTCTTGATCCGAATTGTGTGCTCAGAGTCGATGTCGAGGACTTCCGGGAATGCTTTCCCCTCGGTCAGGCAGAGGACTGCCAGAAGCGTCCCTAGGACGCCCCATAGTACCCCACGCATTCTGAAATCTCATTTTTTAAAATCATACTATCACAGAAATTAGAAATGAACTTTTCCACGAGGTTCTGGATTCTCACGTAAGAAAAATAAATTTGGTTTTCTCCTTTTAAGTTATTCTTTAGCCATATCAACGTCGAAAAAGGAAATGGGCGTTTTTGGGAAACGGTCCCGATACGAATTCCTAAAATTTCCCGTTTGAGATCGAGGAATACAGAACTTTGAATTAATTAGTTCCGTAAAGTCTAACTAGGTTGTTCTAAAAACGAACTTTATAATCCCAGAAAATCCTCGAAAGGATTCCTGAAACTTCCCAATCGGGACCAGAGACTGTAGAATTTGGTAATTCCATAGTCCTACAAGATTTCTGAACTATCTAATGGATTCCAAAAATGGTCGAAAAATTTCTTTAAAAAGTAACTAGAAAAGTTCTTGTGCTTGTCGAAAATTAAAGTGGAAACTGACGAAAGAAATACTTTGACTAATCGGTCTCAGAATCGCGATAATTCAATAAAAAGGCAAAGTTAATTGCTTTAGCAGATAATACAGATAAAATGGAAGATCGACGCTAATTGGACTCGCCCAAATCAGTGATAAGCCTCGGGAATCTTTATCACCTTCATTATTGAATCGCATTTCTTCAATTAAAGGATAAATTAGCGTTAGTTAAACTTTTATTGAGTCAATTTAAGGGGAAGTTATTTATACAACAATTAAGACCTTAAAATTAGGTTGATGGAAATTTGTCCGTATAGCAATAAAGATGTTGATATTGGAGGATAATTATTTTTATAATGACATAGATGTTAATGTTGAAGAAAATTATTTTTGTAATGATATGAGTCCTAATGTTAGAAGAAATGATTCATACAACAATATGGATGTACAAATTGATAAAAATTTCTTTTTATGATATCATATAATTAAGATCAGTGGAAAGTTTTGTATACAATAGTGGGGATCCCAAAATCCGCAATTTCTTTCGGAGAGGAAGACTTGAATTAACAGTAGTTGCCACCGTTGCTGAAAAGTGTGATTAATAATGTCCAAGATAAGATTTAGGGATTTCTTGTTTAGAAACAAACTCACTTGTTAGCGTTGGCGATTTTCTCAGCAAACGGTCCGACGTAGAAGTAATAGTCCGAAGAAGTCAGAACAGAGCCAGAATTGTCTCCCACTAACTTCTGGAGAGCGTCGATATTAGAATCATTTCCTTGATATGAGGTAGCTACGGTTTTGTAGTCACCAGAAATAACAGAAGTATACTTGTTATAAAGATCAACGAAATCATTCACATTGTCAGGACTGCTATTATTGGTTACTCCATTACCATCGTAAGTGATTATGATGAACTCGCTGAACTATTTAGTGGAAGTGGTATCCAGAGCGGAATTTAAAATATTCGTGTGACTGTTTCCAAGATTCTGAGTTGCAGCTCGAATCTTCATATTATTTTCAAAGATAAAAATGAAAGCTTTCCCATAGTTAGAAAAAACCTTGGATGAATCAATGAACATTATTTTTTGGAGATGATGTGGAAAATGATTGCTCTCAGACCTGATTGAAGTTCAGGGTTAATGTTAACATACAAAAACTCCAAAATATTAACATCATCCAAAAAATTTGATGAATCGATAAATGGTCTGTAAAAGATCTTTCTATTTCATGAAAATAGGAAAAGAAGATTAAGTAAAAAGCCTTGATAAAAGAACAAAGAACTTTAAAATAAATATTTTATTCAATCAATTATTACCGTGTTGTGAACCAAAATATCATTTAACTTGAAAACAATAATAATGAAAGTTCTGGAATGTGAATCAACGGACATCCATTTAAGATATTTCTTTTTTTACTTTTCCTTCCTTCATCTCAACATCCGTCTTTGCAGAATCCGATTCCTCAATTGCTTTCGATGAATCATTCCGAAGTCTCATCTTCTTCGATTTCGGTTTCTCGTCCTCATCCTCTTCGTCATCACTTTCTGGAGTTTCAACAATCGGTTCTGCAGCCGTTGCTCTTTCTTTTTCTTCGAATCTTCTTCTTTCCTCATCACACTTCCTACAAATTTCCAAAACCTCATCTTGATTAGGTTGTTTATCATAAGTTTTAAAAACTTCTGGACCACCACCATAAACGGAGTGAAGATACGTCCATTGATCCCTTGTCAAGCTTTTATAGTTAATCCCTCTCCTCAATATCGTCGATCCATCTCTGTGTCTTTGCAAAAGCGCTTCATTTCTTATCGGTCCCGGTGGATTTCTGTCGAATTGTGTCACGAAGGCTTCCCATTGCTCAAACCACGAATATGCCACAACATTAAGTGGTAGCTGAGCCATATATCTCACACTCTTCTCCAACTTCGCAAAGTTGTTTAATTCCAATTGCTTCCTCGCATAAATTTCTATAACCCGTTTAAGACATACTTGACAAGGAAGAATTCTGTCACAAGGAGGTCCTCCGCTGTAACGTTCGAATAGCATATTCCACAAATTTCCCGGAATAGATACAGCTTGACTTCTGTTTGCCAAAGGATTCAGTCCCAGATGTTCACAAAGGAAATCCGTATTCGAAATAGGTCCAGGATCCGAAAAGGTTCTGAATCTAAAGAGCCATTCTGACGAAATATAAAAAGCACTCGGTGATGGTTCTTTCATATTATTTAACGCTTGGGAAATCCTTTCTTTAAATGCTTCTGTCGATGGAGTTCCTTTCTTTTGGTAAAATAAAACATAGGCTTCTCTGCTCATGACATCAGCCTCCGGAATTGGAGAAACAAAAGAATCATCAAATTCGTACCAATTTCCATCCACGTCATTTCGACAAAAAGCCACATAGTGACCAACTAGAAAATCATTATGAAAAATCAAAAATTATTTTCAATAAGAAAATTAAACTCACATTCTGCTCCAGCCCCTCGATGAGAAACAAAGGCAACTAAGTCATATTCTGTCGAGAATTCCTCGGGATCAGCTTGTTCAAGAACAGAATGCATAACAAAGGGTTTCATATCCAAGTCGTATAGTGGAAAAGTCACTCTCGTTCCTACTTTGGAATTATATAGCAACTCATGTCGGAATCTCTTAAGGTGAATACAAAGAATTTCCGGTAATTTCGTCAATCTACATTGCTTGACTCCATTCCTCAATTTCGAGCACTTTTCGCAGGAGTACATGTCTTCTCCATGAAGATGATCGGCAGAAAAAAAAGCATAAAGACAATCTTCAAGAGAAATATTGCTTGAAAACATGAACTTATAGGCGTTAATTATGTGGTTCAGCCAGGAATCTATCAACCAGCTTTTTGCGAAAAAAATCAACCAATAAGCATAGCTGAATTGATTAGCCGTAGTCATTATTTGCTTCTTCTTCGATTCCGGAGACGGCATATCGACAGAGCCAGTACTTTCATCCACAGTAGATTCAGCTTCAGAAGAAGAAGACGAACTCTCCAGTTCAATTGTTGAACCTTCTCTTAACAAAGATATCTGCTCTACCGTAGGGATACTTAAGGATATATCCTGAAAACCCAGAGTATTTTCAGTTCCCAAATCATGTTTAAGTTTTTTATTACAAAATTAAATTTACCTGGAAAGTTTCCCGTGTGTTCGACAGATGATGACACGTCATGCACTTCACCGTACTCACGAGTTCCCCATCAAAAACATCGGTAATGATACTTCTCGAATGTTGAACGTCTCCTTTCTTCGATTTAGTTGTGGATTCCGAAGGACTCCTCGCTCTTTCCGGAGACGATTGAGGCTTTGGGGAAGAAGTGGAAACCTTTTTCGGTGCATCTGGCTTCGAGTCTCCAGCATCGGAACTCAATCCAGAATCAGCTGTTTCGAAATGGTCGTTTTCTCCAAGGTTCAACTCATCCTGGCTGCTACTGCATGAAGACGAAAGCGAATTCCCTACTTCTCTGCTTCCGAATTTTATAGAAGCCGGATGACGGAGTTCTTGATGGAGGATATCCAGGAAACATCGAATAAATTCTTGTGCATCTTGCTGAGTGAATCCTCTGAATTGAGCACAACGATCCTTGATTCTCTAAAATTATTCAGTTTAATTTCGATAACTCTTTAATCCAGTTATTTTCCCGTTTATAGTTTAATCCTTTGAACTAATTTTATATTGAGTTAAAAATTTTTTTGTTTACGATTTGACCGCCAAAAATAATCTTAAATTTGATGACTCTCGATTTTTAAGAAATTTTTTTTGTTTGCGTATTTTAATCTTCTAAAATTATTTTAGACTCAAATTCGATTATTCTAGTTTGACAAAATCTTTGCTTACATAGCTGAACAACGTGGGACCGATAGCGTTTCCACGTACTTGATGATTTGACCAGATTTTCATCAACAGTTCCTGGAAAGCGTCAGAGACGGGTTTTTTCACAGGTGGTAATCCGTTGGCATCTCTGCTGGCTTGCGTTGACGGCAAATACGATCGGAAATACTCTCTCAAAGGCGGGCAATTCGACAACGCTTGGATCGCCGCATTCATGTAACACGAGTTTCCTTGATTAAATAACCCCACCAAACCTACAAAAATTTCGAAATTCATATATCAACGTCATTTTAAAAGTCCACCTCTCGGAGTTCCATCACTGAGCGTCTGGTTTTCATCCTCGAAAGTCATCTGCGACTTCCAGAAGTCCGATACAGAAGAGCTCGAAGCGGAAACCAACGGCTCGCTCTCGGAATTTCCTGTTCCCTTTCTCATTGAAGGTTTTAAGCACTCATCAAGCTATAAAACTGAAAAAAATTATATAAATGATGTAAGAAAAACGAAAAATAAGTGAATTTAGAGTTTTTAGATATTAATATTCTAAAACTACGGAAAAAATAAAAAAGGAAAAACTGGAACTAAAACTCGTCGAGACCATAAATAAAACGGGAAAAAAGGACGACGGATACTGATATAGACTTCGTGACTACTTATCAACGGGAAACCGAGCAACTCTCTCCAAAAATTTTAGATTTATTTGGCGAAGTAAAAACAGTGAGAACGAACAGAAATGCGCGCGCAACGTGCGTTAAAAACGCGGGTCGCCGAAATCAAAGAACGTTCGACAAAAAATCCATTTTTTCTGCTCTTCTAAATTAGAATCTCCGGAAATTTAGCAGAAATCTCTAAAACCAATGAAATTAAAGATACTAGGAATTCGTGCATGGATATTTATGCAGAAAATCGGTTTCTAATCTTTAGAATAAGTAAAATCGATAAGAATCAAAGCTTTTATCTATGGATATTCTTAATACAATACCACAATTCTCTTTTGTCAGCCTACAATAATAATAAAATCGATCTAAATTATCATTCTATAAATCTGACGGGAATGATTCACATTAGTAGTAACACAGTCTTGAATGTTGAATGGTAAGTGATTTCTTCACAGGATCAAGATTTGGCAGCGACGCCTTCGCCTTTGTCCGATTCCAACTGTTTTCCTAAGTACTCCCAGTTATGGACCATCAGTTTCTGGACAGCTAAGAGAGCGTGGTAGCGGACATTGGGGTCATCCGCAGAGAGGAGTCTCATCACAGCTTGCTTTCCTTGGAATTGCTCTATGATTGATTTTCCACGAGGATAATGTCTGACATATTCTCCAATATCATGGGCAGCAACACAGAGTACCAGAGGATCACTGGTGTTATCCAATAATCGGATCAGAATCCTGAAAAAGCAATTAAGATTGACTTAAAAAAATTCCTTACTTTATGAGTTCGAAATTTTTCTCGTTGAATCTTTGAGCATTTTCTCTCCAGAATTTCTCGGACTTGTGGACGGGACTCCATTGAAGTCTGCCGGAACGGACTTCAGTACAGTATTCGTCGAAGGAACTCAGATCCTGGACGGATAGATGGAGTTTTTCGCTCAAGAATTCAATGTCTTCCTGAAGATCTGTATCCTCGAACTTCTTCGCATCCATCAATTCCAAGGTCTTCAAAGTCTTGCATTGGACCATTTGGAGAGCGGCCAAACGTTGGAGTTCATGATCCTCGATTTTCTCCAGAACGTTTCTGAAAGTCGCGAAAATGATTCTGATGACCTTCTCCTTGGAGCATTCGGAAAGGATATCTCCCATGACTTGGATACAATCCTTTCCTTGGATCTGTTCCGCGATTGCTGGGTTGAATGAAAGAGACCAGAAGCAGAAAATCAGCTGATACTGAAGTTGGAAGTTTGTCTTTCCTTCGAGAGCGTTTTTTATAGCATTGATTCCATCGACAGCAACAAAGGCTTGGCGGTATTCATCAATGCGGAGCATCATCTGGAGACAGCGGGCAGTTGTGTTTATGTACTCATTGTTCTGAAAAGGTATTTAATTTCGGAATGTTTTGTGAAAACTTACCGGAGCTTTGAGTTGGTCCTTCAAGAACGAAAAGTAGGAGTGGAGTTCATTATCCGTCATCAAGGTTGATCCGAAGCAAGCCAGCTTGGCGAAGACGGAGGACATCTAAATTGTCGCATTTACAAATCATACTATTATAGAAACTGAAAATAACTATTTTTGCGAAATTGCTTCGAAACTAATTTCTGGATTTTTTAAACTCATATAGAAATCGACTTCTTTGCTATAAAAACCTACCTGGTTGACGATAAACTGGTCTTGTCTTGTGAGAATGCCGTGGAAGTAGGACCAGATGGTCTGTTTCTCCTTTTGAGCGTAAGTGTGGAAGATTTCGACGCGATTTTTGTCTTCCTGGAGCATGTCGTCGAAGAGAGTCAAGACATAGCGGATGATTTGATCCTTGGCGACATCCTTGATCAAGTGGATAACCGAAGCGGCGGAGTTGTTTGGGTCTCGGCGAAGAACCTCATCTCGTTCCTCCTTCTTTTTCGCAGCTTCGTAGTTGGAAATAAAGTTGTAGACATCCTGAGGAATTAGTTGACTTCTCAAATACGACGACCAATTGGGTTTCGTCGACGGATTTCCTCGGACTTCTGCGGCTTCCAGTTGCAGTTTGCTCGTCGCATTGATCATATCGACTTGAGCGATGGAGTGAGGTGAAACATCTGAGTTCGACATCTTTCCAGAAATATTATAATACTCCGGAAACTTTCGGTTAGTTCAAAATAAGTGATTATTCGAAAAATCGGAAATAAAAGTGGATTCCTCTTCGGGGATCGAATCCGAAAGGCAACGAGCAAAAATCAAATAATGCTTGGACCGACAAGTCGCGACAGGACCCAAAGGGCCGCCGCAAGCAAACTCCTGATTTGCGTTTTCATGAAAGTTTTTTTCTCTAGTTTATCAATAAAATTCGGTAAACATCAACAAAAATTCATAGAAATACATTAGAATTTCAACAGTATTATTTAATCAGGAACGATATCTCACATTATGAGTCTAACAAGATTATTTTACTCATAAAAAGTCAGGAATACAATGTAGAAGTTCTTCATTTTCAAAATTTTTTAATTTATGAGAATTGGAAAAACCCAAAGTCCCTGAAGTCTTCAGCAAAGTAATATTCTTCGAGAATTCAAAATTAATATATTCTACGTTTTATATTTAAATCAACATGATATTTACGAATTGAGTCAATTTGTTGTTTTATTGAAAACTATTACGATTTGAGTCTTGGAAACCTTTTCAATATCAAAATTGAGGAGAAATAGAAGTGGCTAAACTAATTGGTAATAACTTACAGAAAATCCAGAAGCATAGAAACAATGGAGGAACGACTTACTCTCATACAGAGATCTCTCCGACTTCATCCTTATCAAACAGGAATTAAAAACCCCAACACAATCCAATTCTTCCCGATTCGATCAACTCAAGATTTCTACATATATCAAGAACGTACGGTCTGTTTTAGGAAGTAGAATACAAAATGAACTACCACCACTAAGGAAAAGCACAATTGCAGTCGACAATACTCACTTCTCCAACAAAAAGTATTCAATCAACTCTATCCCAGTAATTACTAAGTACAACCTCCCAAAACCCCTCCCCGGTTTGGTCATTCCACCAACAACTTCCAAAGAAATCTTCATAACAATTACACGAGCATAGAGATATTGAATTAATTTATCAATAAGTCCACGCTTGCAACAAAACAAAAGAACAACGCATGGTTTACTTCTTGCGGCGGTGTCCACCTCCCTTGCGAGCTTCCTTCGGCTTTGGTGGAAGAATAACACCATCATACTGAAAACGAGCACGTTAGGACTGAATTCAACGGAGAAAATAACGAAACATACCTTGTGCTGGAACCACTTGACAGATTCTTCGCGTCCGACACGGTGGGGAGCTCCAACACGGCTTCTGCAGCGTCTACGCTTGGAGACACGGGAGCCGTTGCGGTTCAAGACGACGTAGAAGTCCATACCATAAATACCGATGGAAGGATCGTATTTCAATCCAAGATCGATGTGTTCTTGGATACCGAAACCAAAGTTGCCGGTGTCGGAGAAGTTCTCGCGGTACAATTCGTATTCTTTCACCTGAAGAAGACTAGCATTCATATATGTCCTTGGTGGAGAACAGAAAGTCAAGTGCTAATCAAATCAAGAGACATACCTTGAGGCCGCGGTCGATGATTTCCTCAGCCTTGGGGCCACGGACAGTGCAGTGGACACCAATCTTTTCATTACGACGGATACCGAAGGAACGGACAGTGTAACGGGCCTTGGAGAAGACAGGGGTTTGACCAGTGAGTTGCTCGAGCACCTGGAAAGCAGATCGCCTTATAAACACTTTGCAAGCGAGCAGCAGTGTAACAAACCTTGGCAGCACGAGTCAATCTATCACCAGATTCACCGACGCAGATGTTGAGGCAGAGCTTTTGGATCTTGAGCTCACGCATCGGGTTCTGCAACTTCTTTTCACGCGTTTCAGCGATCTGCTCAGCCGTAGCGGTACCCATCTTGAAACCTAAGAAACGAGGATTTGGCTATTATTACTGCGAAAATTTAAAAAACACGGCTAGAGTCGCGGGCACAGGATCAAGGATACGGATTTTAATGGAATAATTACGAATTAAGTAAAAATAAAGTGGAAATACAAGGGGAAAGTGGCCACAAAGTGATTCAAGTGAAGCAAAAAGGAAGAGAAAGAACTGCGAACAGCGACCGTATTTTTTCCCTGAGTTTTCGCGTCGGGTCCTCGTTCGCGCAGTTTTGCAGTGGCGACTCGAGATTCTGTTTTTTTTATACACTACATATATCGAAATGCTGAAGAACTGTAAAAATATTAATATCAGCAGTATCAGAAGCTTGATTAGCACGAATAAAACGGTAAGACATAATTATTTGTGCATTTCCGAAGAAATAAGTTGAGTTTCAGAGAAGAGAGAAATTCAGGGTCGTCGAAGTCGGAGCTCGTGATGGGTTGCAAAATGAGAAGGTAGGAGGTGATCTGTATATGAAAAGAGTAGAATGGGTTTAGACGATCGTACCGACTGCGACAAAAGTGGAGCTGATCAACAAGCTGAGCGAAGTCGGCTTGAAGACCATCGAAGCCACCAGTTTTGTCTCGCCCAAATGGGTTCCGCAGATGGCTGACCACAATGAAGTCATCTCAAGCATCAAGAAGTATCCGGGTGTCTACTATCCCGTGCTCGTCCCGAACTTGGCTGGACTGAAAAATGCCGTAAGTTTCTTGCACTTCATTATGTGCATTACTGCACATCTTGCTACATTCCTTAAACGCTTCTTTTTTAGTTAAAGAACAAGGATGTTCATGAAATCGCAGTGTTCCTGGCTGCTTCCGACGGATTCTCGAAGAAGAATACAAACTGTGACATTACCGAAGCAACCAAAAGAGCGCGAGAAGTCACTGAAGAAGCTCTCAAACATGGACTTCGTGTTCGTGGGTACATTTCCACCGTCATTGGGTGTCCGTACGACGGGAAAACCAATCCCAAGGTCGTAGCGGATTTGGCAGGGAAGGTCCTTGAGTTCGGTTGCTACGAAGTCAGTTTGGGAGACACGATTGGAGTCGGGAGTGCGGGCAGTGTCAACAAGATGCTCGATGAAGTCCTGAATACCGTCCCGGTCGATAGGGTCGCTGTCCATTTCCACGATACTTACGGCCAAGCTCTCAGTAACGTGTTGGTCGCGATCGAGAGGGGAGTCCGAGTAGCGGATAGCAGTGTTGCTGGACTCGGAGGTTGTCCTTATGCAAAAGGAGCAACCGGAAATCTGGCCTCTGAGGACCTCGTCTACATGCTGGAGGATCTGGGATTCGATACAGGAATCAACTTGGATAAGCTGGTAGAGACGGGCGGATGGATTTGTGAGTTGATGGGCAGAAACAATGTGTCCAGATCGTCCAACGCCATGCTCGCGAAGAAACGGAAGCAATGAGGTGTCATAGGTCATAGGGAAAGTGCCATTGATGTATAATTATTGTGAAATGACTAGGAGATAATAAGGTTAATATAAAGCCAGAAATTATTAAAAGATTACATTGATTGGAAACTTGGTGGAACAGTGTTAACTGATGTCCTGGGTTGTCGTTGAAATCGCACTTTTTTGCTGTTTGCAGATCCGTTGGTCTCGCCGTTTTTCCTAACTTCAAATCTGTATTTGTCTCTTTTTGTTCTTTATGTTAGAGCCCCTTCCAAATCGCCCTCCCTTTCTCCTTCGGCTTTAGGTCTACATTCAAATCGCCCCTGTTTTCTTCTAGAATTTAAGGCCTACTTCCGACTCGCCCTTTTTCTTTTTTACTTCCAAGTTCCCTCTTCTTCATCGTTTAGATTTCCTTTAGTTCCCCGCTCGTCCTTTTCAGCTCTTGATCCAAAATGAGTCTCGATGAGATGAACAAGTTGAGCGAAGTGCAGGATTCGTACTTCTTCCGACTTCCTCATGCTTACATCATCGCTGACTATGTCTGGCCCGGTGTCATCATGTCCTCCAGAAGGATCAATGATATCAGGAAAATGCAATTTGATGAGAACGATGTCGTTATTGCTTCTTACCCCAAATCTGGTATGTTCTTTGAGTTCTCGATGTATGGTAAGCCTCGGATTTAGGAACGACTTGGATGGCAGAATTGGTCTCGGCAATCAACTACTTTGGAAACACAGAAGAGCTGAGGAAAGTCCGTCAGGATTCGAGAGTTCCGTGGCTCGAACTGGACACCCAGTACTGGTGGGTCAAAGCCTTCTATAAGTGGAACACGTCTAATACCTCGAATGCCGAAATCAAGGACAACCGTTGCCACGCCAAAGGAACCAAGCACCGTCTCTGCTTCACCCATTTACCGGTCGAGTTGCTTCCAGACTCCATCATCAACGGAAAGTGCAAGTTGATCTACGTCGCACGCAACCCCAAGGACAACGCTGTCAGTTTCTATCACTTCCACAGAATGGCCAGATTCTTGGGATGTCAGCAGACCACTTGGAATGAGTTCTTCGCTCTTTATTTATCCGGAAGCATCTATTGTGGGTCTTGGTTCGAACACGTCCTCGGCTACTGGAAGCTCGCGAACTCTCCAAACCATCAACATCGTATGATGTTCTGCAAGTTCGAGGAAATGAAAGACAATCTTCCGAGGGAAATCTCAAGGATTGCCGAATTTATGGAAATCGAGCTCACCGACGAACAGAAAAAACGTGTTTTGGGTCACTGTACATTCGACTCGATGAAGAACAATAAGATGGCTAATAGGGACACGGTGTGGTTGTTCGATCAGAAGGTCTGCAAGTTCATGAGGAAAGGACAAGTCGGGGATTGGAAGAACTACTTCACTTTTGCTCAGAGCGACGCTTTCGACGAGGTCTACAAGAAGAAAATGGAGGATACCGGACTTGATTTCCGCTTTGAGTAGACTACTAACAGATTTATCATGTATCATGTAACTATAAATTTGATATCCTTGTGAATAATTAGAAATTGAAAAATAAAGCGAATATGTGAGTTGGTTGGAATTGGAATAATTTGGTTTTGTTTTGAGCGAGGCATGGTTTAGGACCTCTTGGAACGAAAAATCCATTTCGACGTTTCGAAATAACCAAATCCGGTGTTTTTATGAATAATTCAGAGAAAATGATTTTGCTTTTGAAATCTAAACCTGGAGAAATTAACCAGTTTTGTTTTCTTCGGAGATGGTCACATCTGGGTCGAGGGAGTCTCGGAACGAAAAAAATTATTTTGATTTTCCGAAATCATCTTAGTCATCAACGTTTGCTTGTTTCTGATTCTGTCATCTTATTTTCAGACTTTTTATTTTTTAAATTTTCAGCATCTTCGTTAATGTTCCCTTTTGCGATGCAATCGGAAAAGGTAGTAATTTCAATTTTTCACCATAACAGCTTTTTGGAAATTCACCGATTAATCTGTTTTGTTCTACTTTCCCGTGCTAACTTTTGTGGAACGTGGTGTCTGTGCTTTGGAACGGGATATTAATTAATAAATAAGAAGTTAATTTTTGTATTTATATGATATTTGTAGAATATGTTTTCCTTCTCGACTCAAACTTCGCCCTATGACGAACACGTGGAGAAAGCCACGGAAGAAACATTGACTTCTGAAAACTGGGGTTTGATGATGAATATCTGCGACCACGTCCATGCCGAAGGGTCGAAAGGAGCTAAGAATGTTCTCCTGTCCATCAAAAAGCGATTGAACAATAGAGATCCTCACGTGGTCATCTACTCCCTTTCATTGCTGGACTGTCTCTGGAAAAATGCCGGAGCAGAAGTCCGAAAGCAAATTTCCTCTAAAGAATTTGTAGCTGAACTTAACGATAAAGCGAATTCCGTAAGTTTTCCTATATAGTTTTTTTATCTTTTCATATGAGCTTTCATATATGAATCTCCTATTTCTAGAGCGTTCGAGCTGTTGCTGTCAAAGTTAGAGAAATCGTTAAGGGATGGGCACACAACGACTGTCCGAAAGATCCTTCACTTTCCCTTATTGCCAGTTTGTACAAAGAATTGCAAAATGACGGGTTCCTCATGGATTCCCCAAAGCTGAAATCTGCTCCGGTCTCGAATGATCCGAATGTCGTCTCCAGCGCCGAAGAAGAAGCTGCTTTAGCCAAAGGTTCGTTGATTTTTAAATTGCAATCACGGAAACTAATTTTTGTTGTGAATCCCAGAAACGAATATTTTTATTTCAGCAATCGAAGCTTCGTTGAAAGATGCAGAACAGCAAAAAAGAAAACAATCAGGGAAAACGACCTCCGCTTATCCGAGTCTTGCCAAACAAGCTCTTGCTGGATCCAGCGGAAAAGAGAAACAATTCCGTCAAGTGAAAGCTCTCTACGATTTCGAGGAAGTTGAAGAAAATGAATTGCCCTTTAAAGCAGGAGATATAATTACCGTTTTGGAAGACAGTGACCCAAATTGGTGGAAAGGACAATCACACAGAGGAGTCGGACTTTTTCCCGCGACTTTCGTTACAGACAAGTTAGATACTATGTCGACGACGAATGGAACGACGAAAGCTGAAAAGACGAAACTAGAGCCATTGCCAGTGAGAATTGATAGAGAGATTTTAGTTAAATGTCTTCAAATGCTGGAAGATTGTGATCCTACTGGTGAAGCACCGGATCCTCCGGAACTTGCGATTTATGAAGAACAAACCAATAAACAAGCGGAGCTAATTGATAAGAAACTAGCTTCAATTGATAAACAGATGAATATGCTTGCGAATTTGGATATTTCTGTGAGAAATGCTTTGGCTGCTTATGATGAGGCGATTCAGCAAGTTCAGAACCAACCTGTGAGTTTTTACATTGATATCGATGGTGACGTTAATATTAGCTATAGTGTTAATATTGATTTGTTTGTGATGTTGATATTGGTTTTATTAAGTTGTTCAATTTAGCCCCCACCTCCACTTCAACCACAGTTCTCGTTCCCGGATCTGAAATCTGGAGTTTTCCCGACAATGCCTGGTGGTCCGATGGCTCTTTTGCACCAATATCAAATGGCCCAAGGACAAGGGATGCAGAACCAGATTGGACATATTCCCCAATATGGAGGGATGCCATTTAATCAGTCTAATGGTATTCAACACAGTCAATCAAACAATCAGATCCCCCAGTATCAACAATTTCAACAAGGATCGGCAGGTTTTGGATCATATCCAATGCAACAAGGAAATCAAATGAACCAGATGCACCAACAAGGTAATCAAAACCAATTGAACCAGATCCACCAACAAGGTAACCAGAGCCCATTGAACCAGATTCATCAACAAGGTAACCAGAGTCCATTGAATCAAATTCATCAACAAAGTCCTCAACCCCAAACAGGTCCTATTCAGAAACAACCCCAGCTTGTTCAACCTCAACAACAACAACAACAAATGCCAGTTATTCATCCTCAACAAAAACCACATCCACAACAATTTGTTCAGCCACAAGGTTCGTTCCAACAAAATCCTGTTCAACAACAGCAAAATATTGCTCAACAACAGAACCCCGTTCAACACCAACAATTTGTTCAGAATCAACCAATTACATCAACGGTTGCTCCGATAGTTTCTCAGAGTATGGGGAATTCGCAAGTTACTTCTGGAATCCCTCCCATAGTCTCGCAAAATTCGCAAGTTCCGGTAATTGCTCCAATTGTTCCACAAAGTGCTAATATTCAGAATCAACAGTATGTTCAACCTCAAGTTTCGCAAGATGGTAATCAATTGAATCAAACGGTGACTCAATCGGAACCTCCTGCAGTAATGAATGTGGCTCCTGTTGAACCTGTTGTTCCGGTTAGTCAACAACAAGTAGGATCACAGAATTGCCAACAAGAACCTACTCAAGCAACTGTGGCTCCGCAGAGATTTACACAAGTTCAGCAAGACGAAAACCAATCGGATGTAGTTGAACAACAGATCGTTTCTCTGGATGACAGCAATTCGGAGGGAGAACGTCCGGTTGTGGATCAACAGAACGCGGATAATGTTCCAGTGGTTAATCCTATTCAGATTGTGCCTCAACAGAACCAAGAAAATCAGCACTTTATTGCTCCTGTTCAGCCCCAAGTTGAACAACAGTGAAAATATGTACTTATGGATTTTGAGGTTGTTCGGTTTTGCCGACTTGTTCATTGATCCACTTGAGATATGGCTCACTTCCGGATTCAATCTTAAATTATTTATCTTATAGACTTGTAAGAGCAATGTTCGTGTAAATAGTTAATTATTTGGGATGGCCAATAAAGTTAATTTGGGAGAAGAACTTACCGGCAAGCTGATGAACTCGGGCACCTCGTATGGGTGATTCTTGATGACGTGATCTCGAAGTCTTTCTAATTCGGTTGTTTTAGTTTTGACGATTAGAAGCAGCTCGTTGTCTTCCTCTACTTTGCCTTTCCATTGGTATCTGAAGGTTGGTTTTGTTTGGGATTAAGAAAAGTGGAAATTGAATTAGCTTACACGGATTTTATACCAGGAACAATGTTGACGCAAGCGGCGAGGCGTTGTTCGACAGCTGATCTAAAGGTTTAATTTCATATAAAAGCTAACTCTATAGAAACCTGATTATCATACTAAGTTTCATACTGTTTTATACAAAATTAAATCCCATATGCCCTTTTGGCTTTATATGAAAATTAAATTTCATGCATGATTGGTTCATATAAAAACGTAGAAATTAAACCTTGTATAGAAATTCCGAAAATAATTAACCTGGCGATCTTGTCGGCAACTTCTTGGCTGGGAACAGTGACGTAGACGACGCTGAAGACAGCACTAGTCATCCTGATGAAAGTGGAAGCAGGCACATTCATTTTTTAACTTTGACATTAGTAGTGGTTTGTTTTTGGTTTTTTGGCGAAATGCTCCCAAGAGATTTGGCGTCTTTTACTTTTTCGAATCTCTGAACTTGAATGATGTCATTTCTAAGTTTACCAAGAGTAGTCGTGGCCCAACATGGCGAGAGACCACATTAGTGGTTAACACGAGAAGCCTCGACGAAATCGATCTGCTTCTCCTTTTTTAAATTTGATTAACGGGTTTCGGATAAACTCGGTTTATTTCCTCGTTTTTATAAACTCTAACAAAAATGTTGGTGCAAAAAAGAAAGGAATAGACTTCGGAGAAATTTTTGAACGATATTTGATTAGTTTTTAAGAACATTGAAGAAATGCAAAAGGACACCGGCAGCGGCAGCAGTGCACGCGAAGAATAAGAAATTAGGCATCCTAGAGCTCTGGAGAATTAACAACACGTTGAGCAAATTAGTCCCCGGGTTAGGCGTATCCTGTGGCGTACCGCGAGAAGCTCCCGTACTCAGGCAGATGCCGTGAATTTACTAGGTTTTGAGGAATTATTTGTTGATGGTGGACTGGGGAACTCCTGATGTAGGTTCGGTGTGAATCGCAACAACAGGCTTTTCTCCAGAATATACAGCATCCACAGAAGAAACAACAAACCAGAGAAGTCAGGAAAGACCTGTTCTCGGGGAGACAGCATCCGACGAACTCCGAACTTCCGTAACTTGAGGAATCAGAATAGACGTTTCCGGTACAAAGAGCGTAAAAAGTCTTTCTGAATTCTGAATTGATAAAGAAGAATATTAATAACTTCGAAGAGCTTCCGCCGACAGCCAGCCACATGAAAGCGAACTTCATTGTCGAAGCGTCTTCTGGAGGGACCCAGCTGGAGGGCAACATCAACAGTATCACAATCGGCATCCAGGAAAGAACAAAAACGACCATGGTGAAAACAGTGACGATGAAGTTCCTGTCATTATCGATTATCGTCCTTTGAATGTCTTCGAGCTGGAAGAAATTGTTTAAAAAACAGGAAAAGAGCAAAAATAGAAAAAATACCTCTTCCGGTCTTTTTAGGGCTCGTCCAACGGAATAAGCGGTGAAAACAATCGTTCCGAGAACTGGCCCGATTACTAAGACAGCTAAAGTCAAACTGTAAGCTATGGTGGGCCGCTCCACTTTGATCACACACATCTCGAATTCTTGATGATATTGAGCCTAAAAATACAATAGCTCATTTAACATTCCAAAAAGTCGGCAATTTATGTTTTCGTGGCATTGTTTTGCAAGGAATTCTTCTGCACATTTGAAGAAATGTGTAAAAATTAAAAGTAAACGTGTTTACGGAATTTTCTCGACAAGAATTTCCATAATTCTGTTTATAGATTAAAAATGAGTATTTTTACGGAGTTGTTTTGAAATGAATTTTCTGAAATTTTATATTTTCGAGTTCGAACTCTTCACGAAATTTAGAAGATTCTATTTGTTTAATTGGTGTGAAAAATTACCTCCATCTTCGTAATCAGGATGGGGAGAGCAATGAGGATGGCACTGACCCAGGAGAACGCGATCCAGCACTTGCATCTAGTGAGAGTGTGCTCTGAATCGTACCTAGAGGGCTTCATGAAGGCGGAATGTCGATCTACAGCCACCCAGATGAAAGTGTATATGGTTGAACAGAGAACTACGATATGGAGATAGGCGCTCACTTTGCAGATGGGAGAATTGTCTTCCCAGAAACGCCAATCTGGATGTAGAGAACTGTACATCGACAAAGGGATGATACATGTTGCCGAAAGAAGGTCGGCACAAGCAAGAGATATCTGCAGGAAAACCAACAATAAGTAATAACATTGTGAAAACCAATAATAGTATTATGAGAACCGAAAATAACCTCATTACGAAATTGTCTTGGAACTTCAGAATTTTTTAATTTGGTTCTAGAAGTTTTGCTTGAATTCTAGAATATTCTAGTTAAAAACGTAAAACAAACCAGGAAGTATCCGATACAATCGTGAAGGGTCTTGTTGGAGATGAGAACGACGATGCTGATGACGGAAGAAAAGAAGAGCAGAAGCCCTACGGCCAGGATGACGGCGGCCCGGGCCAGCGACTCGACTGTGAGCAGCGTCGGATCGACGACGAGCATCCTCTCGGAGGACGATCGAGGTCCTCCTGCCCTAGGGGGAAGGGATGAGGACACTCAACAAGGGCCAGCGCTCCCTTATTAAAGTAGAGAGATATTTCCTGAGTTAAAAATTCAAGAAAATTGAGTAGAATCCCGGAACTTTATGTTTTTCTAGACGGCATTGTCCTGAAAGAAATAAGTTAAATATTTTTTTTATTTGGAATTTCCAGGAGAAAGTGGGGTACTCTAGTTTCAGCAGCCAGCCAAGACTCTTCCTTTCATGGCGGACTGGTAGCTGGCCGGTTTTTAAAGGGGCTTCTCGTTTTTCGCGCTCGGGAGAGACATCTATATCGTTATTCTTTGGCATCCAGTCCAGTGGTCAGAAAGGAACTCTGACTGTCTAGCACTGGAATAAGAGGTCTTTGTCCTAAATTTAGAGATAACTTGTAGTCTTCCCGGAAATGTATTCATAACCAGTCATATTTAAAAAATCAGCTCTGTCATAAAGTGTTGCTGCAAAGATAAAAAATTCCGAAGACTTTTTCGGCATATTTAAAGTAATTTCGAAAATTCTAGAACTTCCGGTTCCAGATAGTTAAAATATCATTAGCGTAAAAGTCGAAAATATGCATAGTCACGGAACCATATCAACACAAATTCACAGAATATCTAGGTTGCGATATCTGTTTGAGAGCTTTAGCAGATTCTGTAAATACTTCAGGAAATAAAAATCAAACTTTGACAGAGTGTAAATATTGAAAAATTTGAGTCTTTGGCGGAAAGTAAATAAATGCCAACCATTATAAAAATGAGGTATTGAAATCATTGTGAAATTATTTGACACGAATTTCCTGAGTTTTGCAGAAAATTCCAGCATTCTGGGTTCTATATTTTCATTCCAATTTTTAATAAATACCAGAAGACTAATTAAAAAAACCAAACTTTGGCAAAGTGTGGATACTGCCAGATTGGGATATTCAGCAAAAAGCATACAGATGGCAATTATAAAAACAGGAGTATTTTCGCGGAATTATCTCAACGCGAATTCCCAGAATAAATCTCAGATGTAGAACCAAAGTTCCATTGGATTCTGAAAGATTCTGGCAAAATAGAAATGACAAATTTTCCTAAATTTACATTGGGGACGGAAAGCTATTTGCTCTAGCTTCGTTAGGCCTCGTTTTGCCATTAGCGCAAGGACTTGCATTATTACGGCTTATTGCTCCTCTGGCCCTGAAGCAAGCTATTTTATCGACTGTTTCTAATTTGTGTTACAAAAAAGGAGCAACAAATGTTTCAGGACCGAGAAAGTAAAAGTAAGCTCGAAGTTATTTTTTGCGGACTTTGTGCCGAGACAAAAGTGCGGTTAAAAGTGACTTTAAAGGAAATTCGAGATGTTTACTTTGTTTGAAAATTCATTTTTTCTGTATTCAGTTTAGGACTGGGTGGTTCAAGGACTTGAAAGCTCTTATAGAAAGAAATTTCAGCGGATATGCAAATTAGGACTTGGAAGAGAACCGGTCAAGCAGTCAATAGCTCGGTGCCCAATTGATGTGGTTGAGGGCCTCAACTTGACTTGCAACAAGAAAAGAGAGGCCGACAACAAAGGTGACAGAAATAATAGTGACGATAGTAATAATAAGAGCAGAAATGGAGGTAGAGAGTGAAAATGGAAAAACAGCAGTGGGAACACCGCACGAACGTCTTCCTGCGCAACGCTGTCTGGCTGTTCCCCGGATTTACGTGCCGAGAATCAGCCTCACGTCTCCATGAAGATGCTCACTCCCTGAGAAAGTCGTTTCGATTGGTTGCCGAAACGAAGTCGATTAGTGAAAAATGCCCCGGGAAGCTTGGTTCGTTAATTAGTCCAGCAAAAAAGCTTTCTTTAAAAGGAAAAACAAGAATGGAAAAATGGATTTTAGAAAATGTAAAATATAAAACAGAAAAACAAACAAGCTACACGTGAGGCAATCTCATGCACTGGCTCAATCTCTTGCTCTCGTTTCCGTAGTGACGTTTGTGGACTGGATTTGGCTCTTTCCTCCGGCCATATTATATGGAAATCCACATGAATACTTGAGCAATCTCCGAAGACTCGTTAGAAGACCAGAAATCAGAGAAAATTTATTCCAAAAGCATCTTCAAAAAGTTTTTATCTGTACCTTTTGCATCTTGGGAAATTATTTACAATTTCGTCAATTTCCTTGGAAAATTCCTTTAGCATATTTGCATCCATGGAATATTTATGTTCCTTGAGTGATCCGTCTTCTTGGATGGTCTTCAGCGTGAGAAGTATTTCGTAATCGTGTTTCTGGAGAGATGTCCTTTGAGCGACCTGAAAACAAGTCCCACGATGAATTATTAAAACAAGGAAGAAGCTATTACAGTTTTGAATGAGAAGTTCACAAAAGAAGTCCAACGAGGGGGAGTGAAACAGAAAATACAAAATGCAAAACTTACATTCATGTCAAATCGCACACTGGAGCTGTGATATCGACTCGGCGGCAACAGAGCTTCGTAGTTTTGCGGCATTTTAGTTCTGAAAGTAAATAAAAAATTACAGAAGAAAGTAACTCGCGAGAAATAACTATTACACGGTTTTCGTAAAGTTATTGTAGAAAAGCTTCGTCACGATATCATTTCGACGCGAATTTTCTAGAAACTTGGAATTTTTAATTTGGGTTTTTTTGCAAAATGTCAAGTGGGTTTTAAAAATTCTACTTGAAAATGAAAACTGGACTTTGGTAAAATATGGAACTGCTAAACTTGAATTTTTGGTGAAAAGTGAACAAATGCCAGCCACAGAAATTAAAAATAAATTTTTACAAAACTCAAAATGAACTTTCAATTCTAAATACCGATTTCGAAAATTCGTACTAGATTGTGGGGAATTTCAGGAAGAATAAAATGGATGGGAAGCGAGAACTGATCAAGACGAAGTTGAAGTTGTTTTTGGCAAAAAAGAAGGATCCTGAACTCAACCAAGCCCTGGATGCAGATACCCAGACGAGATTAGTCGAAAGCCTGCTGGACGGAACGATTTGCCAGATTGTGGAATCTCTCAAGGATCTCCAAAGGATAAAGGAAAAGTGAGTTTTTGTATCAATACCGATTGCAAAAGACTTTCCGTGTATAAAGCTACTTTCTCATAAAAACTCATTTTTGATATATGGGAATTTAGCGAAATTGCTGAAGAGCGAGAAAAGAAGCTCGAAGAACTCCAGAATTCGGAATCCTCCAAAGAAGAGGTGATCAAGGAGTTCGATCTCAAAACCCTGAAGCAACTTGACGAACTCGTCGCGGATCAGCAAGCCCATCTCTCCTGTGCCCATGTTCCTCTCTTCGAATCCACGACGGATCCGAAAAAGACCAAAATCCAGATGGAAATCCTGGATTTCATAAACTCCCTCTGTCCATTGATGAACAAGAGTTGATCTTTATTTATTTATTTGTTCTTGTTGGATTTTGCAACTTATAAAATGCTCTAATCTAGTAAGGCTAGAATCTGTCGACAGCGTACTTGCCGAAAGCAAATAAATTCAAAAATGGCGTGGTCTGTCAGCAGATTTGACAGTTCCCGCGTGAATTTAAGTTTGTTCCAATTCACGTTCGCGAAGGAATATTTGGCCCTTGTCCGACAACAAATCTCTCGAAGCTGAGTTTCTGGTTGGTCAAAACAAGAGCTCTTCACTTTGATTTTAATTTTTCAAAATCTTCAAACTTGCGGAAGAGATTAGTTATGTCCAAGTCCATCTTCCTGTGGCTGTATTTAAGTAAAGTTGAAATTTTGGTGATTTTGCTTTATGGAGATGATTTTAGGCTTGTTTGGATTTTCGAATTCGGTCTTAATGCCACCGAATTTCATGCAACTCCAGCCTCTGGATGTGCCTTACAATTACAAAACAGTAAGTCGAAATCTGTAAATACGGTATTGGCGAAAAGACAAAAATCCGCATTTGTTAAAGTAACGGAAAATGAGTTATATTTCCGTCGTAGATATCTGTTTTTCCGAAAAATTGACGCTAATTTATGTTTCACCAAAGTAAATGGGAGTTTGACATTTGTGAAAACTATAAAAGTTGATTAAAATACATTTTAGCGTCTTTCGAACTGCAGCGTTTTTGAACAACAGGAAATCCACAAATGTGCTGAGCCCTTGTACGAAATCGGCATAACTGAAGGGAGCTACAGCGAGTTTACCTGGGACATGCTTTTTTCAAGAACGAAGGAGTACTTTAACCAAATTTGCGAGTAAGTTGAATCCCCAATCACTACATTATTGTAAACTATGAATTGTCGTTATGGAATTGCCTCGACACGAATTCGAGATTTCCTGTCGAATTTTAGGATATTCTAGTTTAACTAATTTTAACCTAACTTAGCAACTTTCGATTGAGAATGATAAACTTCAATTACATTTAGCAAATTCTTGATGTTCGATCTCTGCATCGAACCTTTCAAGGTGACCTGCTTCAGCGAAGAGCCCGTCAGAGGACGATACGAAACTGCCGTCAGCATTCTGGAGTTCGTCTGCAGAGGAGGATATCAAGGTAAATTAAACTTAAACACAAGGTGAAACTAAACCTGACTTCAGAAATGTCCAAGAGCTTTGAGTGCTTCTCGAAGACCTTGACTAGAGGAGAGATGATGCAATGCCAGGCAGAGATGCTCTCTGATACAAACAAAATCTCGATCAGCGGACCAGCTCAGAACGAAGCTGTTTGCGGGTAAATTTAAATACCGAATTAGAAAAAGGGGAAGCATGGAAAGTACTTGGGGAATCAGGAAGATAACAAGGAAATCAGAAAATAATTCAAACCTCTTTTTAGAGCAATGAAGAACTACGTGGAGTGTATCAAGTACCCCGTCAGGTACGAGTGCGGGTACAGGGCCTGGCAGGACGTGAGGGAGCTGATCGTCGGCCCAGCTCAGCTCATCATGCCGGATTGCGAACTCAGCGTCGCCCCCTCCCAGAACCTTAGCTTATTCAATATCGGGATGATCATACCTACACTGTTCGCTAAATTGTTCATTTGAATTAACTTGGAAGGTTTTTGAAGTAAAAGGGAAAAAATAAACGAAAAGGATAAAAATGATCGTTGCCAGAGCGAGAGAAACATGAGCGAAGCAGGTCGGCCGGTCCCAACACGAAAGTCAGGCAGAGTACCGTCCGCCACTCGCTCGCCGGTCGGCTCCCATTCGTTCTCTACTTCTTCCTCACAATCAGTCGTCGTCTGCTTCTTCGTAGATTCTTCTCATTTTTCCTCATTTCTCCATTCCTTCTGATTCCCGTACCCTTCTAGTGTCTCCCCAACCACTATCTCAATAGGTGAATCGAATTTAAGCCTCGTTTCTCACATATTCACTCTGTTCTCGTGGATTTATACTTTTGTGGAAATGGCCTTGTTCAACGGCATTAATGCGTGTTGATTCCAGGGTACCATGAGTCACCGAAAGTTCTCGGCTCCTCGTCACGGCCACATGGGTTTCGCGCCCAGGAAGCGCTCGAAGCGTCATCTTGGTAAGGTCAAAGCTTTCCCTAAGGATGATCCATCCAAGCCCATCCACCTTACCGCTTTCGTTGGATTCAAGGCAGGTATGACTCACATCGTTCGTGATGTCGACAAGCCTGGATCCAAGGTTAACAAGAAGGAGGTCGTCGAGGCTGTCACCATCCTCGAAACCCCCCCACTTGTTATCATGGGTGTCACCGGATATATCGAGACGCCTCGCGGACTTCGCGGCTTCAAGACTGTTTGGGCTGAGCATATCGCCGAAGATGCTAAGCGCCGCTATTACAAGAACTGGTTAGTTTCCTTTCTTATTTTCTTTTTACAGATTGGACTGGTGGTTGTGATCATGCTTTCTGGTGAACGTTCCTCTGACCTTCTGGTCACGAATGTGTCCTCGATAGCACACCCTCCAATGTCAATCGTGTATTGATACGAGGGTTACGAATTCTTAATGAATTCTGTGTCTAGGTACAAGTCCAAGAAGAAGGCTTTCTCCAAGGCCTCCAAGAAGTGGCAAGACGAAGACGGCAAGAAGTCCATTGAAGAAGACTTGGCTAAGATCAAGAAGTACTGCACTGTGATCCGTGTTATCGCTCATACTCAGCAGAAGCTCATGCGCCATAAGGACAAGAAGGCCCATATCATTGAAATCCAGATCAACGGTGGCAACATCGCCCAGAAGGTTGACTGGGCTCGTGAGCACTTCGAGAAGCAGATCCCTGTCGACCAGGTCTTCCAGCAAGACGAGTTCATCGATTGCATCGGTGTTACCAAGGGTCATGGATTCAAGGGTGTCACCAGCCGTTGGCACACCAAGAAGTTGCCTCGCAAGACTCACAAGGGTCTCCGCAAGGTCGCTTGTATCGGAGCTTGGCATCCTGCCCGCGTCCAGTTCACCGTCGCTCGTGCTGGTCAGAAGGGTTACCATCATCGTACCGAAGTCAACAAGAAGGTCTTCCGTATTGGAAAGTCCTGCTTGACCGCCGATGGAAAGAACAACGCCTCCACTGAGTACGATATCACCGAGAAGAACATCAACCCCATGGTGAGTTGTAGCCTTGATATCCTAGGGACTTTTAAGCTACTCTATGATGAAAATGAAATCGTTGAATAGGTGATACGTTTGTCATAGTTACTCTGAGAGGCTTAGAAAGTGCGCTCTGAATTTGTGAGGGGAGTCAGATTATTAATGGTTTTTTTCAGGGTGGCTTTGTCCGTTACGGTATTGTTAATCAGGATTACGTTATGATCCGTGGTTGCTGCATCGGCCCGAAGAAGCGCCCGCTTACCCTCCGTAAATCACTCGTCGAACACAAGAAGCGCTTCGCCTTCGAAAAGATCAACCTCAAATGGATCGACACCAGTTCCAAGATGGGTCACGGTCGCTTCCAGACCGCTGCCGAAAAGAAGGCCTTCATGGGCAAGCTCAAGAAGGATTTCTTGGCGGAAAGTGCTTGAGTGTGTTTGTTATAATGATTGTTGGCAGAATAAAATATTGTTGTGTTATCAGTTCTCTCTCTTGTGTTGTGATCGCAGTTGTGTACCTAATGGGGAGTTGAATGAGGAAATTGATTTGTAGAACTTGAATGCCCCAAGGCCTCCACCTTTTCGTGAAGTCAGCTGTCGGCCAGAAAGTTGTGATCGAATTCAAAGACGAATCGGCGGTGTGGGGACCAATTGATGACTGCGACGAATCTATGAACATCAGTCTCGGGCAGTCGCTGTACTTCAAAAGGCGAATTAGAACGGGTCCTCCAGTAGAGCTCGATCAATTCTTTGCTCGAAATCGTTATATCCGGTTCATTCACCTTGACGTGAGTCCGGCTCTTGTCAAGCGGTACAATCTCGATCACGCAAAGGAACCTCTGCGAGGTGGGTTTGATTGACGAAAGTGATTTTGGTTACGAAATTCCGTTGCATTCCAGAACGCGAAGAAAAGTCGACCTTACTTCCAGAAGCATTTGGGAAAAACCCTAAACCATAATGAAGTTGGTTTTCTTCATTATATGGGTTTGCGGAGTTTTGTACTGTTCAGGTTTGGTTTTTATATCGAGATCGATATAAGGGTGGGTTTTAGGATTGTCCACTTATTTGTTGGATTACTCGGTGGTTGAGCCTCGACTGAGATCTCTTTATTTTTCTGATGGAAGCACCAGATCTCATCTATCTTTTAAAGCGTTTGGGAAGGAATTTAGTATTATTTTGAGCGAGTTAGATAGGCCTCCGGGATTGCATGGGAGTTTTAAACTGCTGGACAGTGACGATAATGATGTGAGTATGGGTTATTCTTCGACGGTCAGGTATTATGAAGCTTCTTTTGGACGTAGGTTTGGGTTTAGGAGATTTGTGATATATGGATTGGTTATAGATAATTTGGTTCCAATTGGCTCCTTTTCAATTGATAATGGTAGTAGCTCGATTATGGGGCATTTTGATCTTGAAGACGAGACTTTCTTCATTGAACAAGTGGACTCGGTGAACGGGACGATTATTTATAAGGCTTCGGATGTGAAATACAATGTAATCAATGATCAGTTGGATAATCATCTGTTGGTTCCAGAATGTCCGAAGAAAGCTTCGATTTTTGAGGTTTTGAACAGGAGAAGAAGGGATGTGGTTCTAGACCTAGTTAAGAAAAATAGATGTGAAATGAGGCTTGTGGCTGACTATGAATTTTACAAAGTAATAGGAAACAAAGACTATTACCGTGCCGCGAGACACTTGGTAAGTTGTGGTTTTGGCTCTTTTGGTGGAAAACTTTTTCGACTGTTTTGAAATCATTTTGCAGATTAATGTGGTGGAGAGAGTGAATAAGTTGTTCACAGCTGTGAGTTTCGGAGTAAACATACATAATGAATATATGACAAATATGGGGCTAGTTATCAAGGAGATCAAGATCTACGACAAGCCTTATACTGACTCTGATCTAGGATTCCACTTTAATACGGAATATTCACCTAAGCCGGAAAGATTGTTTTGGGCAAACGAAACGTTGTATTCTTTTTCGAAAGAAGAGGAAGGAAGATCAGCATGTGTTCTGGTTCTTCTAACGGCGAAGGTTTTTGCAGATGGAATTCTGGGACTTGCCAATATTGGCAATCTTACACCTAGGATGGGACTTTGTGCGAATGAACCACAAGAGAGTCAATACTTGAACACGGCGATCGTTACTGTTAAAAAAATGGAAGGATTAATGATAACCAGGATTTTTGACTTGGTGTTTGCACACGAGTTAGGACACTTATGGGGAAGTGGACATGACTATGATGGATGTGTT